>VRYO01000638.1:20065071-20077681 GCA_009812075.1 Sialia sialis | reverse complement strand
GGCTGGAATTGAAGTTTCTGGGGTTGGGATGTTTGGGGTTGGGATTGGGATGGTTTGGATTGGGGTGTTTGGGTTGGGGTTGGAGTGTTTGGGTGGAGACTGGGGCACTGAGCTAACCTGGGCAGATCCTTCCCCAGCCCAGGATTTTTGGGATCTCTGGATGCTGCTGCTCCCCGTGTGCCATAAACGAGCCCCGGTGGGTTGGTGCCTTGGGCTCTGTTGCTAAGATGACACAAACAGGCTTTTGCTTCAGCTGCTGGAGAGGACAGCTTAGCAGGAGCTGCTCAAACCAAGCTGAATTCAAACCTTGCTGCATTCTTTCACCCTGAAGTAAAATCAATTTTGTTTCATGGAGCTTTGGTTGTGGACCCCCTGAGCTGGGCTCATTTCTAGTCCAAACTAAAGAATCTTTCCATGCATCTGCAAAAATCTGTGCTTGAGAGAGAAAAATAATCCTCAGCCAGTGTTTCCCTTGTAATCTGTGTTTTAGTGCTTAATGTGTGGCTGCACATGAGAGCACTGGGCTGGAAGGTTCCCAGTGCTGAGTTTATCACAGATGAGGAGAGTAGAGCTCTGCTGCTCCCTCTGTGCTGTGGCACCTCTCAGCTCTGCCCTGTGTGCCCACTGGAGCTGCAAATGATTGTTCTTCCAGCACCTGAAGGAATAAATAACTACAAAGGTTTGCCAGCAGATCAGCTGCCTTTGTGCTGCTGTGCTTGACACCTGCTCAGCAGTCAGCCCCTCCAGTTTGTTCTGCTGGAGCAGACAGAGCTGCAGGGAGGGGACATTGCCCTGGAGGGGACACTGCCCTGGATGGGACATCTGCCCTGGTGGGGACATCTGCCCTGGAGGGGACACTGCCCTGGAGGGGACATTGCCCTGGAGGGGGCACAGGCACCAGCCTCAGCTCTGGGGCTGTGCCAGGGCCATTCCTGTCCCGGGCCCATTCCTGTCCATTCCTATCCCAAGGCCATTCCTGGTGCCAGGCCATTCCTGTCCCGGGCCCATTCCTATCCATTCCTATCCCAGGCCCATTCCTGTCTCAGGGCCATTCATTCCTGTCCCAGGCTCATTCCTGTCCCAGGGCCATTCCTGTCCCAGGGCCATTCCAAGCAATGTCCCTTCCTGGCAGCCAACACCTCCATCCCCAGCAGGCGCAGGCTCTTCCAGAGGGTTGGAGCATGGCCAGAAGGAGCAAACCTTCCTCCAACCTTCCTCCCAGACCTGCCCCTTGTCACTGATAAATTCTCTTTGTGTCTGCAGCAGCACCTCGGGCTCACACTGGCTCCACTGCCAGGAGACAAAGTTTGTCTTTATTTATGGCCTGCCTGTGTGACCCAGGGAGTCTGAGAGTTTAGTCTGTCACACATAACTCAGGGTAAATAAATCCTCTCAGTTAATCATGCATTGGACACAAATAATTTACAAATTCAAACAGAACATTCCTCTTTTTGAAGGTTTAGCAGTAGGGAGGTTTAAAGCCAGAGTGAGCTGAGTGTCAGGTTTAATTTTCACTTACTAAGAATATTAGTTAGGATGCTATTTACTTAAGAAATTTGCCATTAAGAATTTTTTCACAGCAAATGCAAGTACCTCTGAAACCTTTGTTCTCAGTTAAACAAAATGCTTTGTGGGATTATTAAACACTGCTCTGTGAACTTTGAATTCCAAACAAGAGTTGGGTTCAGAAGTGTCCCAAAGGACTGAGGAGATGGAGGAGACACTGGGGACCTCTGTGTGACCTTGAACAAGTCTCTGCCGTGCTGAACGTTCCAGCTTGTCCCTTGATTTGTGTGATGAGCTATGTACCATTACTGACCTTGTAAAAGTGGAGCCAGAATTAATTTTTCTGCTCTGCAGCAGGACCTCAGCATGCTTGGTTTGTGTCACAGCAGCACATGAGATATTCCTGCAGCTGGTGCCTTGGAAACTGAGGTGTCTGGGCTCAGTCCTTGGCTCTGCTCTGCGTTGTGGGTGGCTTTGCAGGATGCCTCATCTTGGCACATCCTGCTGCCCACCTGTGTGGGGTTTTATTCTCCTAATCCCCTCCCTTCCTTATCTCTGGAAATTGTAGGAATAAAGACACGACTTGTGAAAGCAAAGTTGTATTTTTGAAAGCCTGGCTGTGTTCTTGGTGTTGAATCTGTTTCACCTCACAGGTTTGCACCTCAGACATCTTTCTGTTGTTAGAGAACACGAGAAATGAAAGGAGCTCTCTCTCTGCAGTGTTAGTTAAATTCTCCATATGCTGGTAAGTTAAATGGGTATTGAACTGTTTAACATTAATTAAACAGCCAGGGCTGGGGAGAAGCCAGGAGCACACTGTCCAATTAAAACAGTTGCCTGTGTGAACAGCTGCCCATAAATCAGCTCCTCTTGCACACAAAACAATTGTTAATTGAATAATTGCTTTACATTAATGTCTTCATCTTTCCTCAGGAAATGCATCGCATTCACTTGGAAGCATTGAATTTTTGAGCATGTTTTGATTTACCAGAGCTGGGGTGCAAGGTGAGCAGGGACACAGAGCTCAGGCTCAGCAGGAGGGGACAGGAGGGTTTGGGGTGGGGACAGGAGGGTTTGGGGTGGGGACAGGAGGGTTTGGGGTGTGGATGAAGGGACAGCAGGGTTTGGTGTGTGTGGGTTGGACACTGGGAAGTATCAAGCTCGTACATTTTTTCTGTGCCACTGTTCAAAAATTCAGAGTTCTCTAAGCTCAGACTCCAAACAAGGCCTTATCATGTATGTCAAATTCTTTTATGTGATCTGGGAGAAAAGCATCAGCTCGTGTTTGCTCTTGGTGAGCTGGATGTGGCTCCATGATGTGTGTCAGGGGGCTTTGGCACTGTGGGGAAGAGCACCCCAAGGTTAGCAAAGCTTTTATCTCTCCTATTTGCTTTATAATATGAAAGAAGAATCTGAGTCTGCATCTTTAGCTGCTGCAGGTTTGTGAAATGCCTTTGAAGTTGGTACTCTGGCATGCATACATAAAGAATCAGAATAATTTTAGTGCAAATCTGCTAATACAGATGTTTTCTTCTTTATAACAATAACAGTGAATCTAGATCACTCCTAAACAAGATCAAAGGCATCAGAATCTCCTCTTTGTTTCAACATTATAATGAGAGCACAATTATACTTGAAACACTTGAAATGGTTGAAGAAACTTCATCTGAAATAAACCTGAATGCTACCTTGATATGGGGCTGTAACAGCCTGGATTCTCTGTGCTGGGTTTGCTGAGAGGAGCAGCACAAACAGCAGAGAGGAGATCAGAGCTCCCCTGCCCTGGTGTGTGCAGAAAGCAAAGGCTCTGCCTTGGAGCCAGAATGGGAAAGGAGGAATTGGCATTTCTGATGGGGGCGCAGTGGCCTCAGGAATGAGACTTTTCTGTGCCTGGGTTTGGTTGGGCTGTTCTGGTCACACTGGGTTCTACTGGTCACACTGGGTGTACTGGTCACACTGGCTGTGCTGGTCACACTGAGTGTACTGGTCACACTGGCCTGGCTGTACTGGTCACACTGGGCTGTGCTGGTCACACTGGGCTGTGCTGGTCACACTGGGTTCTACTGGTCACACTGGGTGTACTGGTCACACTGGCCTGGCTGTACTGGTCACACTGGGTGTACTGGTCAGACTGGGCTGGCTGTACTGGTTACACTGGGCTGTGCTGGTCACATTGGGCTGGCTGTGCTGGTCACACTGGGCTGTGCTGGTCACACTGGGCTGGCTGTGCTGGTCAGACTGGGCTGTACTGGTCACACTGGGCTGGCTGTGCTGGTCACGCTGGGCTGGCTGTACTGGTCAGACTGGGCTGTACTGGTCACACTGGGCTGTGCTGGTCACACTGGGCTGGCTGTATTGGTCACACTGGGCTGTACTGGTCACACTGGCCTGGCTGTGCTGGTCACACTGGCCTGGCTGTATTGGTCACACTGGGCTGTGCTGGTCAGACTGGGCTGTACTGGTTACACTGGGCTGTGCTGGTCACACTGGCCTGGCTGTACTGGAGGAAATGAGCCCGTGGCAGTGCCTGCCAAGTGCCCTCTGCAAACACAGCCCCTGTCACCCTCCCCTCAGCTGGAACTGGGGCTCCAGGGGTGGTGACTGCAAACCCCAGCCAGGCTGCACAGGCTCATTTGTCTCTGTTTATCATCAGAGCAGGAATATTGATCATTACTAAACCATTAAATATCTTTGGAGAGGAAGAAGAAAATCAGATTAATAAAGGTTGACAGGCATTGTGGAATGTACCTCTCCATGAAAGTCAGGTTTGCAAGTGCAGAGATGACAAATGCAATCACTGCTGACCTGGGACAGACATCTCAGAGAAAGCCACCTGGGATTTCACTGCTCAGCTCTCTGCACTGTGGAGCAGCTGATCCCTTTGTGTTTAACTGTGTGCGCAGCTCTGCCTGGATCACTGCAGAGTGGCCCCAGAGCAGTGGGGTCAGGGATATGATGGAGCTGTGCTGAAATCCTGCACAGACCCTGCCCTGGGGCTGGGCTCTGAGCCTGCAGTGCCAGCAGGGATTCAGGGCTGGGACAGTGCTGGGCTGGGCACACAGCTGGCTCTGTCCCCACTGTCCCAGTGCCACATGTGACACCTTCATCTCAGCAGCAGAACGAGGACATTTTCAGCCCAAACTGCTCTGTCCCTCACTGTGCTCCTGCAAACAATGAATTTTGGCAGCAATTTGACTGATACCTTTTGACCAGGAGCATCGTTCCTAATTTCCCTTTTGTCTGATTCCCATTTCACAGACATGGTGTGAGCAGGCTGGCCAGGCTGTGCTCCCTCAGGCTGGGTTTTGTGGATATAAACCATGTGGGCATGGAAATATGGATATGGGTATGGATATATGGATATGGGTATGGGTATTGATATGGGTATGGGTATGGGTATGGATATGGATATATGGGTATGAATATGGGAATGGGTATAGGTATGCATATGGATATATGGAGATATGGAGATATGGATATAGGTATGGATATGGATATATAGAAATGGATGTATGGATATATGGATGCATGGATATATGGATACATGGATATATGGATATGGGTATGGATATGGATATGGGTTTGGATATGGATATATGGATATATGGATATATGGATATTTATATGGGTATGGATATATGGATATATGGGCATAGATATTGATGTGGATATGGACATGGATATTGATATGGGTATATGGATATATGGATATGGATATGGGTATGAGTATGGATATGGGTATGGGTATGATATGAGTATGGATATCTATATGGATATGGGTATGGACATGGATATTGATATGGGTATGGATATGGATATGGATATGGGTATGATATGGGTATGGATATCTATATGGGTATGGGTATGGGTATGGACATGGATACGGATATGGATATGGGTATGGACATGGATATTGATATGGGTATGGATATGGATATGGATATGGATATGGGTATGGATATCTATATGGGTATGGGTATGGGTATGGACATGGATATGGATGTGGATATGGATAACCATGGCAGCAGGGTTACAGGAGCACTCTGTTGGGCTGGGACAGGTGAGGCACAGCCAGGTGAGGCACAGCCCGCTGAGAGCTGACTGCAGCTGTGCCTGTGGGCAGGCTGTGCACCAAGAACAGCCAGAGCTGACCACGGCCAGGGCACAACCACGGCACACATGGAGCTGCTTGCAAATCCCTGTCATCAGCAAAAGCCTCTCATGGCAGAGTTTTAGCCCCAATTTGGCTTTTCACGCATGCCAATTAGGAGAACCTTGTTTTCTGTAGATACAGTCATCTCTATTTTGAAAGCTTGACAGTTCTAAGGCTTTGAAATGATTGAAGTTGACATGTCTCCTCAAGAACTGTTTAATCTGTCAGATTCTTCCTTCTTCTATCATCTCAATCATCTAATGACTAAAGAGAGAGAAAAATCTCCCAATGAGCTATTTTCTACCTTTCTTTAACTTGCCAATAATTACAGAGATTTTTACTTGTGGTAGGAATTTCTCTTTAGAAACAGAGAAGAGCTAATTAAAAACATCCAATATCCTAAATGATGAATTATGTTGAAGTGCAGAGTGATTTGCAGGTGCTAATGTCAGTATGGGTTGCAGACATGACTTACTTGTTATGCTGGATGCTGAAAAGAAATTCAGCTTTACACAGACCAGATGACCTTTCTGGAATCTCTCATTTTTATATTAGAGTTCCTCTTCATGTTTGTGCAAGCAAATCTCCCTTTTCTTGCTACATGAACCCTGGTAATTTTGCTGGGAGGTTTTTTTCAGCTGAGGTCCTGATGAGTTTGTCTGAAGGAAGTGGCAGCTCTGGCACAAACTGAGGGAAAGTCTTGGATGGGCATCCTTTGGAAACGAGCACAAACCCTGCAGATGATGCCTTATAACTTCCCAATCACTGCAGGGACTCAGGGCTGGAGGAGCTGCCCTGGGTTTGCTGTGCTCTGTGCTCCTTCTGTCTGGTTAAACTGCTGCAGGAGTGGGAAGATGGTAAAATTCCATGAGATCTGCTGAGGGGGATGAAAAGATATAAATGGGTGATATCAGCACTATTAGCTTTCTTTCAGTCCTTCAGTGAAACCAGTTATTGATTGCAGAGGGAGTTTGAATGAGGGATGGTGGAATATGGGGGAGCCTTGGGTTTGGATCACCAGCTTTGGATACAGGGTGTTCCTCCGGCTCAGTCAGAGCAGGGAGACTGTTTGTTATTCTGTGGAGGGAGAGCAACAGGATATTCTGCATTAACAGCCTTGATTCCTAATTAAAAATGAACAAGAGATGCAAACTCTCCCAATCAAAGTGTTTAATTGGTGCAGGTTTCATTTTTTGAAGCTCTTAGTCCCCCACATCTGCATGTATAATAGCAGGTAAATCTCCCATTGTGAATGATTGATGTGAAGACACAAACAAAAGCAGCTTTGATTTATGACTTAAGATCACTCCAAAGGCGTTGAAGAAGCTCTCCCTGAGCTGCCTGCTGTCACTGCAAAGTGCAGTGCAGTGCAGGGAGCCACATCTTCCTGCTCCTCACAGCCCAGCCAGGCTGCTCTGCTCACCTGGGGCATCTCTGAACCTGCCCCGTCTAATCCAGATGTGTTACCAGGATTAACCTCACAGCCCAGCCAAGCAGCTCTGCTCACCTGGGGATTCCATGGGCACCAAACATCCCCTGGATCTGCCCTGTCTAATCCAAATGTGTTACCAGGATTAACCTCACAGCCCAGCCTGGCTGCTCTGCTCACCTGGGGATTCCATGGGCACCAAACCATCCCTGGACCTGCCCTGTCTAATCCAGATGTGTTAGTGAGATCAACCCTGTCCCAGTTCCTCAGTTACTGTTCTACTCTCATGAGTCTTCTACTGAAACTGTAAGGGGTGGCTGCACATCCTTTAAAAATGCATGGGAGGTTTCACCCTTGGCTCTGCTGAGCTGAAAGTCCCCCCTGGGATGAGCCCAGGGTCTGTACTGGGCTCTGAGTCCCCCCAGGATGGGCCCAGGGTCTGTGCTGGGCTCTGAGCAATCAATGGCTGTAGCCAGTGGAGCTGGCCTTGCAGCACCTGACCAGCCCTGGTTTGTGCTCCAAGCAGCTGTATTTGAGGTTTGCTCATTAGAAATAACAAGGAATGTGCATTGTGGGATGCACTCTAATGATACCGACTTTGGAGTGGAATAAACAAATCAGGGCTGCATGATGAGCATTGCTCAGCTGGGAAATGCCAAGTGCTGAAGACATTTCTGAGCTGAGCAGGGAGTGCAGATCCCCCAGCTCATAAAAGCTCCAGGAGCTGCACTGGGCACCCAGGGCAGGGCTCAGCTCCCAAAGGCTCCCCCTGGGCAGAGCTGGTGTCCCCTGGAGGCAGCAGAGGGGCTGTGGTCAGGTCAGTGTGGTCACTGTGGTCACTGAATGAGAGCAGAGGGCAGCTCTGGGCTGTCAGCAGGAGCTCCCCGGGGCACCCCAGGTGTTCTGCAGCCCCACAACAGGGAAAGATGCTTGAATGTTTTATGAGCACAGACATGAGACAATGGAAGCCTATTAAACCAGCAACTCACATCACCTTGCACATCACTTTGCAGGGAAACAGCAGTGCTCAGGTGGGGCTGTGCCATCGCTGGGACCAGTGTGTAGAGAACTGAGGTGGGGAGGGCTCCAGGAGTGTCCTGGAAAGAACCAGCAGGGCAGGTAATAATGATAATTATAACGATAACCATAATAATAATAATAATAATAATAATAATAAATAGATAATGATCTGCTAGCAGCAGGAAGTAGCTGGCTGCAGGTGTGTGATCGGGGTGTGATCTCAGGGTGAGATCTCAGTGTGAGATCCCAGGGTGTGATCCCAGGTACCATGAGCTCAGTGCATCCCCTGGATTTTCCCCCAGGCTGGCAGAGCAGCCACACCCGAGGCATTTTTGGGTTGTGTCTGTATTTCCCTGGGGAGCCCTGGGCACGGTGTGCTCCCACCCCAGCTGCTGAGGGTGCTGTCCCCTCTCTGCAGCACCCCTGCCCAAGCTGTTCTGCTGGATGGAGAGCCTGCTCTGACCCAAAGGGTTTTCCTGCTCAATCCATCCCTGTTTCTTGCTGATGAGGTGCTCCTCACACTGGCACAGCTGCAGGAAGTGCCGCTTCTGTGGCAGCAATTAATCTGGGAACAACTGCACCAGGGCTGCTTTCTCCTGGCTGGATAAGCCTTGTGATTGAGGGGAGCTCAATGGAAAGGAGTCATTTGGTTGTGTCTGCAGGCCCAGGGAGGTTTGCAGGGCTCAAGGTGCCCCCCAAACCCCTGAGTGCAGCCTGCAGGAGCTGTGTGGGACTCAGGGTGCAGCCTGCAGGAGCTGTGTGGGACTCAGGGTGTCCCCAAACCCTGGGTGCAGCCTGCAGGAGCTCTATGGGGCTCAGGGTGTCCCCAAACCCTGGGTGCAGCCTGCAGGAGCCATGCAGCACAGCTCTGCCTCTGAGCACTGCACCGAGCCTCCCAGAGGCTGCCAGGGCTTTTCTTGCACATCTGTGCTTGGCTTTTATCTTGCAAATCTCCTGAGTGCTGGGAGGACCAGCTGCATCCTTCCTCAGCTCCCGATTCCCCGGGAACCCAGTGGAGGTGTCACCTGCCAGGTGTGTGCAGGGTTTGATGGAGCTGCTGCTCGAAGCAGTGGCAGCAGGCACAGGGATGGGATTTTATCTTTCTGTGGTGTGTGATTTTCCTTGCCCACTTCAGCCTGCTCTCCTTCCTCTTCTCTCTTTCCTCCTCTCCTTCCTGCTCTCCTGGCTCCCCCACACAGGTGACACAGCCCTGCTGGCACAGCCCTGGTGACAGCACCTGGCAACGATGACAAGAGTGTGTTTTAATATCTTAGAAAACATTACCGCTAATAAAATTTAATCTAGCCTGTTTATTAGTGTTTGCCAGCAGGAGAGCAGGCAGTGTCTGGAAAGCTCCTTGGAAGCCTGGGGGATATAAAACCACCTGAAATAAGAGGGAGCACATCAGTCTCTGGGTTCCTCTGCATAACAGAAGTTAAAACATGCTGGGAGCCACTTCTGACAAACTCCATCAGCAGTAAATCACAGGATAAACCCACAAGCTGCTGTGGGGTCCAGGAAGCACCAGAGAGGAGAGCCCAGCACGGGGCTGGGTGCAGGCTCTGGTTTGTAGAGGTGGGGTCCCTGCACGGATGTCCTGCCCTGGTTCTGTGTTTGATCTCTGGCTGAATCCTGGGTGTGCTGCAGCTGCTGGAAATGTGGCACTGAGCACTGCAAGGCCAGGAGCAAACACGGGGGGAAGGTTTGGAGCGATGCAGCTGCACAGCAGTGAAATCCTTCCCAACGAGGATGAGGAGGGGGCCCTGCTTTCCTCAGCAGTGGCACCAGGGGGGTTGCTGCTCCTGTGTGAGCATGTGGGGGTCTATAAATGGCTTTGCTTCGTGCTGCCTCTTCCTCAGAGGTGCTTTCTGGAGCAATTTGCCACATTCTGCTGTGCTGTTTGGGAGTGAAGAAAAATGGGATTCTGAGGCTTTCTCTGTGCCTTGTGCTGCAGGGAGAAGGAGCACTAATAGCCCATGAATAATTAGTGTGTTGTTCTAAGCTCATATTCGAGATGGATGCAGTCAGAGCGTGCCTGGGTTATCACAGAGGCTTCAGGGAGCTCTGATAGCTGTGCCTCTGCCAGGGCTGTGTCAGTGCTCATTACAGAAATTCCTGCACCACAAACACGGCCCAGGGACACTGCTGCATGCCAAGTGTGGGTGTGGGAGATGTTTGCAGAACGCCCCCATCCTCCCAGCCAGGATGTGTGTCCTGTGCAGTGTCCCCCCAGTCCATCTCCGAGCTTGCCCTGCTGCCTTGGTGGGTGTACTGGGCTCTGCTGTGATATCCCAGATATCCTGACAGCGATAGCACCGAGGCAGGAGGGACATGTGCTTCAGTCCTGTGGGGATGGGCTGCTCTGAGCTGCACTGTCACTGACAGATCCTCTGAGTCCCTTTGGCATCAGCTGGGAATCCTGCAGTGCCACATGAGGGGCTGGGCTGGGCTCTGGGTCAGCTCTAGGACAGGCTTAGGAACAGGGCTGGGCTCTGGGTCAGCTCTAGGACGGGCTTAGGAACAGGGCTGGACTCTTTGGGTCAGCTCTAGGACAGGCTTAGGGACAGGGCTGGACTCTTTGGGTCAGCTCTAGGACAGGCTTAGGGACAGGGCTGGACTCTTTGGGTCAGCTCTAGGACAGGCTGAGGTCAGTTCATGCTGCCTCTCCTTACCCTTGAGCCCCAAGCTGCTGGTTTTGCCCAGGACCCTTTTTTAAAGGCTATAATTGACACCAGTCCCTGTCTTGGGGAGAACCTGTGCACTGGCACAGGGAACTGAGCAGTGCTTGATCCCACTGATTGCTGCCATCCAGTGCATCTGATAACACTGAACAGACAGCCAAGAGCAAGTGAAACTCTGCTAATTCTATTATTTCATTGAAATGGCTGCTGCACAGTGCAGGAGCAGCTGGGAGCAGCCCAGGCCAGGGCAGGATTGTGTTGTTATTCCATTGAAATGGCTGCAGCCAGGCCAGGGCAGGATTGTGTTGTTATTCTATTTAAATGGTTGCAGCCAGGCCAGGGCAGGATTTCTGTCCCTGGCTGCTCCACTGCCCCAGTCCCATCCTGCTGTGCACACTCTGTCATTCCCTGGCTGTGCTTGGGGGAGTGGAACAACCAGTTGTGGTTCTGCACATGGAGAGAGCTCCACACCCTGAGCAGATGTTGGGTGCTGCCTGCCCTACCACACCTCTGCTGGAGCAGAAAAAGCAGCAGGGATGAGGTATATGTGTGGGTCAGGTTGTGTGCAGTGGAACAAACCTCTCAGAGGGGATGGAGACAGGGAGGTAACGCCACTAAAGGCTGATTTATGTTATCTTGCCAGATAAAGCCCCAGATCCTCTGCAATTTGTTACTTACAGTTCAGCCCTGTGAAATCAATTACTGAGATGCAATTTAATTAAGGCAGGTTAATGCTTGATCTAAGGCACTAAAGCCATAAGATGTAATTTCAGTTTACTAATCATTGTAATGCTAATGACCATTTGACATCTGCTTGGGCAAATTGGGCCACACGTTCTGGTGCCAGTGGACTCTGATTTCCCCCCCAGAGCAGCTCTGGGGCTGGGAAGGGTGGGCACCACTGCTGGGGGACCTTGCCTTGCTGAATCCTTGGGTAATTAATTCCTTGGTTCATCCTTGCTGCTGCTGCTCCCCACACAGATTAGAAATTCACCATTTTGAAGCACAGCAGTTAGGTGTGTGTTTGAGTTTTTCAGTTAAAAACCCAGCTCAGAGCCACAGGAGTCAGAGCCTCAGAGGGGGAATCCTGTCAGACCCTCTCTTCAACCCCAGGGCAGCTGTTTGTCCTCTCAGACTCCACAGAATTCTCTTCTATTCACTTCAATGCAGCCCTCACTGTCATCTGGGATGTTTGTGTGAGTGGGGACTTGGATCTCTTCCTAGCTCCAGAAAGTTTTTATACTGTAATTTCCAAGCTGGTATTTGTAATTAGTCCATAAAAGAAGGTAATATGTAAAAAGTGTTCGACTGCTCTTGCCAGGATAGAAAATATATATTGTAATGCATTCAGAAAACATTCCAAGGGTACAGGATCAAGTTGTATTTGATTTTCTCATTCTCTATAATAATAATTTTTGTTGTCTTGCAAAGCTCCAGCTTTGAAGTGCGACACATAAAGATTCTGCAATAGCAGCAACTGTTTCTCTTTAGCTATTTTCCAAGTGATTTGATTTTCTCAATAGCATTAACTATATGGAGGTCTAACAAGTTGTAATTAATGTATTCAGCCATTTTCTTTTGTGACAGGCTGGAATGTGAGTGACAGCATGAAGGGAAGAAGCAGAATAGAACTGGATGCTTGAGAAGATTATCATAACACAAAAACTGACAACTCTCTGGCTCTTGAATAACACATTGTGTTACTGAAAAGGGAGGAAAAAGCTGTTTCACAAAAAAGCCCAATGGGGCTTAGAAATTTTTTTGAGGAGGGGAGAGATTTTCCAAAGGCTTTTTTAGCGTTGGGCAGATTTGAATGCTGTG
>VRYO01000638.1:20017400-20047655 GCA_009812075.1 Sialia sialis | reverse complement strand
GCTCAGGGTGACACTGCAGGGTGACACTGCAGGGTGACAGGGCTGGGTGACAGGGCTGGGTGACAGTGCAGGGTGACACTGCAGGGTGACACTGCAGGGTGACAGCTCAGGGTGACATTGCTTGGGGGCTCCCGTGCTGCTGCAGGCACAGCTCTCTCCTGCCCACAGAAATGATTTCACAGCACCTGGATGAGATTGCACAGCAAGGCTTGGGTTGGGACAGACCCCAAATCCACCCAGTGCCACCCCAGTCATGGCAGGGACACCTCCACTGTCCCACTGTCCCAGCCCCAGTGTCCACCTGGCCTTGGGCACTGCCAGGATCCAGGGCAGCCACAGCTGCAGAACCATCAGCCTCACTAATGGGAATTCACTAAGGGCCAGGGAGAATTAAACTAACATGTATCTTTCCCAAAATTTATGGATTTTTGGTCTCTTCCTAAGGATATTCCACCTTTTTGATCTCAATGTGTAATTTAATCTGTCGGGGCAGAATAAATGATCTGACCTCCATAAAGAGATTTCTGCCTTTATATGAGTGCATTTAAATAACTCCAACCTTTCAAAATGTAGGATGATGCTGTTTAGAACTCTCTAAAAATTGGTAAATAACACTTTTACTCTAATGACAGCTGGGAAAAATAATCCTTTCAAAAACTCTAATACTTTTTAAAAAGCCCTGCTTCTCCTCAGCTTTACAAATGTACTAGCAGCTGAAGCCCAGAAAAAGCTTTATCCTTTTTTGATGTGCTGACTGAATCCATTCTGTTTGGGACAGAGGCATCTTGGGATAAACCCCTTGGGGCTCTGGTGGCCACAGACAGCCTGCCCTGGCTCTGGGCTGCCTCAGCTCTTCCTGGGGTCCCCCAGATGTCCTGGGGTGTCCCAGAGGTGTTCTGCCCCTTGGGGCAGGGTGTGCATCCCAACTCTGCTGAGGAATTCACCCTGGCTCCATTCTTCCCTCCCTGGCTCAGCACAGGAAAATCCATCGGTGCTGGGGCTGGACCTTGGTGACTTCCCAAACTTCTGTTAAAATAGAGCCAAGGCCTTTCTTTCCCAGAAAGCAAAATGCTCTGTGGCTGGAATGACTATGCCAGAACAGACTATTTAGGATCTCCAAACTCCCTGCACAAATAGGAATTAGCTAATCAGAGGGACAGACAGGCTAATTACAGCAGAGAGAGCACTTCTATTTATTCCCAAGGATCTTGTTAATCAGCAATAATGGAAAAGGAAACAGCAAAAAATTGCACAGCAGTTAAGTGAGTTTTGGGTAAAATATATGTTCTTAAATTAACCTAAGTGTCTTTGAATCACAAGAATGCAATTTAATTAATCCATTCCCAATAATCCTACTTCCCCTTGTATTTTCAGTGCTGTGTGGTGTGTGGGGAGTGAGGGGGCTCTCAGAGCCCTGCCTGCTCTCAGGTGGAATGACATTTTCATTTTGGGGAGTTTGGAGTCTCCTTTGCTGTGACAGGAGACAAAAGCCGGGGCAGAAGCACTGGGCAGCTTCTGGAGAAGCCAAAGGCAGTGGTCACTGGTCCATGAGTCAGTGAGGCTTGCTGGGACAGGAACAGGAGCACAACAAGTCCAGCAGAAAGAAATGTGTGGAGCTGCTGGTTCCAGGCTGACAGGAGCATTGACATCAGCAGTGAAATAAAAGCAATTCCACTCTGGCCAAGATCTGATCTCCCCACAGCCTGTGGGATGGAGGCTCATCCTGGTGAGGATGGAGAGGAGCACACCTGGTGTGCAGCCTGCCCATGGAGTTGTGAGCAGTTCAGTTCCCTGACTGGAAAAACCCACTGTTAGAAAATCCAGCTCTGATCCCCCGAGTCACACAGAGACAGGCACTAACAAGCATCTCATCAGCTCAAAATTGAATTTTGCAGCATTTCAGCAGAGCAGTCTCGGCGATGAAGGTCTGGGAAGAGGAGAGAGTTTATGTGTGAGTGTTTGATGTGTGTTCTCTGTGTGTCTGTGCTGCTCTGTGCTCACTTTGTGTCATGTACACTGAATTATTTCACCCTGCAGTGACTGAACTGTGGCTGCAGCACACAGGACAGAAAGGAGCCCAAAAGCTTTTGCACCTCCCCTCCCCAGCACACTGAGCTCTCCACATGGTCCCTCAAATATTGGTGAGTTCATCTCTCCCTTCTGCTGTGTGTGGGATTTATTTGGAGTGCATTCCAGTGTTCTGCTTGGGATAACTCCATGGGATAACCTTTACCAGGCACCAGAGAGAGTCCCAGTACTCATCTGTTCATCTGTTTTATTTCACTCTGAAGTGGTTTTTCCTAAGATAAAACAAAACTTACAAAACTTAAAGTCCATGCCAAATAGAAAATTTTTCTTTTGACATATTTTATCTCAATGCCACCGTGGAAAGCATTGAATGATCCACTTCTAGCTGAATATTAATGAAGTAAATTATCTTGGAAAATTCCCTACTGTGCTCAGACTACAGGAACTAACAGGCTTCATTAGATGCCTGTTGATTAGAAACGTTCAAGTGGATTTTCTTTCTTTGAATTGTAATTAAAATGAGTTTGCTGAGTTAACCCCCAGCCCCGGGGCAGGCTGTGGTGGGATGGTGTGAGGGCCCCTGTGCTGGGGGAGTGAGCCTGGGCCCAAACCCCTCTCTGTGACCCGTGCAGCCTTTGCTCACATCTCCGTCTCACTGTTCTCCTGCCCCAGCTGCACCTCTCCTCACTTGTGTCTCCTCATCCTGTCCCAGCTCTGCAGCTCATCCCCTCTCCTGCCCTGGCTTGGCTTTCCTGGAACCCCTCTGCACCCACGGGATGTGGAGTGGTTCATCCAGGACACACCAGCCAGGCTCTCTGTGACACCCAGCACTGTCCCCACAGGGACATTTGGAGCTCTGGGGCCACCAGGGACTGGAGAGCTAGCAATTGTATTTAATAACCCTTCAGCATTAATAGGCAAGGCGAGGGATAACATTTGTAATAGATTTTATCTTTCTGAGGCTGAACCTAGGCAGATTAAATACTCTATTCCTTACAGTTATTTTTGTTCTCAGGACGTGGATTTGGGTCAGAAAGATCCTTAATGCTGTGATGGAAATGCATTATGTGGCAGAGAAAGCTCCAGCTCTGCCTGGGCTCCCTCTGTGGGCGCTGCCAGCTCTCGGTTCTGCTCGGGGCTTTCTCTGGGGCTGGGGCTGTGTCAGCTCAGCCCAAGAAAGGTGCTGCATTCCCTGCTGCATGCCCTGCTGCATGCCCTGTTGCATGTCCCGCTCCATTCCCTGCCCACCAGCCTCAGAGCAGGCAGGACAAGCAGTGGTTGCATCCTCAGGCAAAGCACAGAGCTGGGCGAGCCTGGGGGGCAGATCCTGCTCCAGGGTGAGCCTGGGGGCAGATCCTGCTCCAGACTCCCCCAGGGTGAGCCTGGGGACAGATCCTGCTCCAGGCTCCCCCAGGGTGAGCCTGCTGGGCTGGAGGCTGTGCAGGTGGCATGTGGCAGCCCTGGGGACGTGCACTGCTGGCATTGCCACTCAGCCAGGTGTGCCCACTGCAGGAAGGCTCTGCCAGGGGCAGGGGTTTGGGAGCCTTCCCTGGAGCAGGGGGATCAGCGTTGGTTCCTCCAGCCCAGCTGAGCAAGAAGCATTTCCCATTGAGTATCAGTTCACAGGCCTGGGACTCCAGATCTTCAGGGATAACTCCAAGGGGTGCATGAACTAAAAACCTCTCCACACTTTCAATCCAAAACCCAGACACCATCCATGCAGCCCCAGCACGTCCCATGCCATGTTCTCCTGGAGGATGCTGCTCAGAGGAAAGGAGCAGGTTTTGGTTTTCCTGGAGTGCAGGGAGCAGCAGGCTCAGGCTCTCGTGTGTGAGCATTTTGTTCATTCTGCTCAGTGATTTATTCCTCCTTCCCCTCCCCTGCACTTCCTCCCTGTGCCTGCCGAATGTCTCAATTAGATAATTGTCCTGCTTTGCACTGAAGGAGGTGCTCAGCTGTCTGAGCCCCGCTGGGCACCAGCATTCCTGGGAAGAGATGAGAGCTCCTGCAGGCCCAGCAGACACAGCACTGCCTTGGGAGCTGCACTGCTGGCAGCTGCAGGGCTGCTGTCCTGGCTGCAGCCAGCCCGGCTGCTCTGCTGCTGCTCTGCTGCTGCTCTGCTCCATTCCTGACCAGGGAACCCCTGGGTGGCATTAAACTGTGACCAAGGAACCCCTGGGCTGGCATTTAAATGGTGACCAAGGAATCCCTGGTTTGACATTTAAATTGTGGCCATCAAACCCCTGGTTTGGCATTTCAACAATGACCAAGGAACCCCCAGTTTGACATTTCAGTGGCTCCCTCATGTCCAGCAGTGATGCTGCAGCCAGGCAGGACCCTGGCTGTCCCCTGGTCCCCAGCAGGGACAGACCCCGCTGTGCTTCCGGGGTTTTTGGGGACTGTGCCAGCCAGCCAGGGATGGGATGGGATGGGATGGGATAGGATGAGATCGATGGGATGGGATGGGATGGGATCAATGGGATGAGATGGGATGGGATCAGTGGGATGGGATCAATGGGATGGGATGGGATGTTCCAGCGAGAGCCTGGGCTGTGCCCAGTGCCTGCCTCTCATCAGCCAGATCCAGGGCTTGGATGTGTAGGATCCAGCTGCTGGAGCTGCTGGAGCTGAATTCCTGGGCTCCAGCCCTGCCATGGCACCCTCACTGTCCCCAGCTTTCTGCTTTCTCAGCTTCCCTAACTCCCTGTGAACTCTGCCTCTAACCCAGCCCACACTGCAGAGGCTGTCAGGATGAAAAATAATTCCCAAGACCAACACAAAAAGGGAATTTCTGTCTGTCCATCCACATAATTTGCAGGCAAAAAAAACAAATCCAGGAATTGTGGATGGATGTTATTTAGGACAAATTGATTCACCCAGATTGTGACTTCTCTCCATACCATATTTGAAAATCAAAAACCAGTGCATAATTAATCCAGAGCACATGAGAGCATGCAGGACACCGGAGCTTCCTGGAAAAGGCTGCTGAGGGGCTGCCAGGGGCAGGATGAGGATTGCCAAGCTGCTGGGCTCATCCCTGGCAGATCCCCCTGCACACACATCCCTGCCTGTGTGCCAGCCAGCCCTGGACCTGCTGAGGAGTGGAGATGGGAACAAGGTGTCCCTGCTGGATAATTCTGAGGGACAGAGCCTCTGTGCATTTCAGAGCAGTGAGTTCAGGGTTTATACCTGTGGCTCCATCCATCCATCCATCCATCCATCCATCCATCCATCCATCCATCCATCCCTCCATCATCCATCATCCATCCATGGATCCATCATCCATGGATCCATCATCCACCATCCATCCATCATTCATCCATCTATCCATCCATCCCTCCATCATCCATCCATCATCCATCCAAAGATCCATCATCCATCCATCATCCATCCATCCATGGATCCATGGATCCATCCATCTCTCCATCATCCATCATCCATCCATCCATCCATCCATGGATTCATCATCCATCCCTCCATCTATCCATCCATGGACCCATCATGCATGGATCCATCATCCATCCATCCATCCATTATCTATCCATCCATCCATCCATCCATCCATCATCCATCCATCCATGGATCCATCCATCACCCATCCATGGATCCTCCCTCCCTCCCTTGCCTGTGCCAGGGGTACAGGGGCTCTGGTGGGCTCTGGTTTTGGCGCTCCTGGCACATCTGGGCATCTCTGGCACAGCTGGGTCCCCTCCTGCCCCCTGCCCTGCCCAGTGTCTGTTTGCAGCCCTGGCTCTCAGGCAATTCCTCCCTGCTTGTTGTCACCTGGACATTCAGCTGGAATGGAACTGAAAGGACCCAGACTCACCTGGCCCTCTGCTCAGCAGGTGTGATGTGGGGCTGGGGCTGTCAGGAGCAGTACTTTCTATAAACCCCAGAAAGTGACAGCAGTGATTTCTGATTTTCATTTATTTAATAAATAACTCCAGCTAGAGAAGCATTTGCCTGGCTCGCTCTACCAGCATGAATTAAAGCATTCAATTACACCACTGGGGGCAGTTTAAATATTTACTTATTCTTGAGGGGATTATAAATTAACCCTAAGGACCTCCATAAACCTTTGCAAGACATTGACAAAAATCTTGAATCCAGGCCTTAATTAATCTGGGGAAAACTGTACTGAGGCCCCAGGAGATGCTGGGTGGGAGAGCCCCAGGGGCTCAGGAACAGGCACACCCAGCTGTAGTAATTCACATTTATGGGAAGTGTGTAGGGGATGATTAAAACCCGCTCACCTGACACAGTTTGTGATGGAGAGGGAGTCCTGGCTGCTGCCCTGGGTTCCTGAGCACATTTGGGATCTGGGCCTGGCCTGGCTGGGCCCTGGGCAGGGGATGGGATTGGTTTGGGTGCTACAGGAGCAGCTCTGGCTCTGCTGGGAAATGCTGGGAGCAGATTCCTGAGCCCCCTGAAGCTGCCTTGTCCCTCCCCAAAGGGAAAACAGGAACTGAAACTTGTGCAAAATCCTCATTGCTGCTCTCTGAGGAGTGAAGTTGGTGCTGTCAGGGTGCAATAAATGAGCAAGATGGTTTGGAGGGTGGCAGGGTTTGTGTTTGGCATTTCCCACAGGCTGCAAGAGCTGTTTACCCAAATCCTGCTGGGATCCCCTTCCTGGTTCCTCCCAGGAACGCTGCTCCGAGGCAGGAAAAGGAAATTTGCTGGGACCCCATTCTAGAGGCCCTTGTCATTCTCCCACCCCTGTGTTCTCTGCTTTTCATCTGGTAATTGATGGTTTATTTCAGCAGAAAAGCAAAATTCTGCCTGGGAAAAGCCTGCCCCACTTGGCCCTTGCTGTGCCTTGGCTTGGAGCTGAAATCCTGTTTGATTTGGATTTATTTTCCTGAATTGTCTGGCTGTGTGGCACGGCTGTGTGACAATGGCCTGCCCTCTCTGGATGAGCCGGCTCTCCAGGCACCCCTGGGCTCCTGAAAGGATGCTCCACACCTCTGCAGGGCAGTGCACCTCAGAGAAAGGGCTGCAAATTGGGCCAGTCCTGAGGGGAAGCAATTGCAGGGATAAAAGCAGCTCAGTAACTGCACTTCAATCACCTCATTCTGGAGTTACTGCAAACCACCCGTGTGCCACCTGCACGTGGAAGGGCTGAAATGGGGGGAAAGAAATTGCCAAAATCAGTGGGACTGGCAATGGAAAGGGGGATACAAGGATTTCTTGGGGCTTTGCTGAGGGGCTGGCTGGGGCTGGAATGGTCTCCAAGGTCCTTTCAAGTCCAACCCTTTGTAGGAGCCACGGAATAAAAATTATTGTGGGTTCTTTTTGCAAGGGGAATTTGCAAGGGGAGGAAGCTGCAGCTGGTTCTGACAAATCCCTGAATCTCCATGTCCAGACCCCAAACTCTGGCCCCACAGGAGGGGTTTGCTGTCACTCTGCAGTCACATCCCCCTGCTCCCTGCCCATGCCACCCTGCTCCAGGAGAGCTCTGTTCTTGTGGAGCAAGCAGGAGTTTATTAATTGAGCAATTTCTCCTGACCTTGATGGAGACCATCACTAACAGCCAAATAAATAGATTAGTATCATAATATTTCAAGGCCAGGCTTGGAAATTAATTGCATTTATCTGTCTGGGGCTGTTTTGCCATGGCAGTGGCTGGGATGGTTTGCACGTTGTGGTTCCAATTTGCACAGGAGCATACATCACAGCGGGGACAATGCTGCACCCAATTTACAGCAGCAAATGAGACCAATTAAAATAACTCAGTGCAAATGCTGCTGAACCTCCAGTGGCTGGGGGAGATGAGGAGCAGGACATTCTGGGATTGATTTGTTCATCTGCTCGTCCTCCCAATGCAGCCCCAGCTCCAGGCTGGTGCCAGCTCACCATGGTTCCACTCTCTAGCCACTGCAAATCACACACTGTGGCTTCAGTGCTCAGGCTGGATGAAGGTTATTATCTGTATCTGTGGGAGACTGGGAAGATGGGGCATTTTTTTCCATCAGAAATGCGGTTTTCTTCCAGCTCTGCTGTTCCTGGTGTGCTCTGCCACCTCCTGCTGCCACCTCCCACGGGCTCAGGATGGGTTTCACCACGAGGAGAAATGAAAAGCAGGTAATGGGAGTGGAGCACTGGGATTTCAGTGAGCCTGGCAGCTGGGGTGAGCTGCACAGTGCACCTCTTCTGCATGGCTTGTAGCTAATCCCACATTGCAATAGGAGCCACAATAAAGTGAAATGATCACAATTCCTGCTTTCGCTTCACTTGCTACAAAAAAAATAGAACAGAATCAGGAAGGTTGGAAGAGATCCCTAAAATCATCCAGTCCAACCACAAACGTGGCACTGCCACCAAGCCATGTCCCTCAGCATCTCATCCTCAAATTCCCCTGGAAAGCAGAAGCTGCTGGGCTCACTGTGGTAAATTCATTTCTAGCAGTGGAATGAGGTCTCTGGTGCCACTAATTACCCAGGTTTTATTGGACATGCACAGCTCTAATGAAGCCTGCTTCACATGCTTGTTCAGAGCTGGATTTGTTCTGGTGAGTAGTGATGAGCTGCTGCTAAAGCCCAGGGGCCTCAGAGGGGTTTTGGTGGCTCCTGAGCACGGCAGGAAGGTGGGGAAGTCCTGTCAGTGCTGCCCAAGTTCCCAGAGAGGTGAGGGATGTTCAGCCTGGGTGTCACAGTGAGGAGTCTCTTCTGTCCCAGCTGGTTGTGTTCTATCAGCCACAGGAGCCAGAACCTGAGCAGAACCAGAGCAGGAGCCTGAGCAGAACCAGAGCAGGAGCCAGAGCAGGAACCTGAGCAGAACCTGAGCAGGAACCAGAGCAGGAACCTGAGCAGGAACCAGAGCAGGAACCAGAGCAGAACCTGAGCAGGAACCTGAGCAGAACCTGAGCAGAACCAGAGCAGAGCCAGAGCAGGACCTGAGCAGGAGCCTGGCTTTTCCTGGGCTGCTGAAATCCTTTGCAGGCTCCTCTCACAGCACGGCGTTGCTTAATCCCCCATTTGAGGGGGAGAATTTTTTACTGGTTGCAGAACAGATGTTATTCTGTCTGAAGAGCATCCTCTGGCACAGTGCTGCCCAGGTGTGGCTCTGTGAGCTGCCACCCCTGGATGGAGTGAGCCTGGCTGGTGCCAGTCCTGCTCTTTGTTCCATTTGTTTTATCCCTGCCCTGCCCTGAGAGGGTGGGAGAGGTTTGACTGATGGGAGCTCTCTGGAGGCACCTGAACAGAGCTGTGGCTGTGCCTGGGATGAGAACATTTACATCTTCTCTTTCTGTCCCTGCACTGATCCCCCTGTTCACTTCTGAGGCAGCATTTCAAATTTGCATAAAAAGGAGAAGATGGCTTTCATGTTTAATGTGCAGCAAGATCATGTAATTAGGAGTGAGCCTTCATGGAGATCCGTGCTGCTGTCACCACCGAGGGCTCTCTTCCCTTCTTCAGGACACTGGATACATTTGCTGCCTTTGATCAATAATTTAGGGTAATCATTTTGTTCTGTAAAATTTCCCAAGTCCATATATATTGCATGAAATGCAGACTAGCCAATCCCAGAATGGATTTTTAAAAGCTTTTCATGAAAGGTTTAGGATTTTTTTTTTTAACTCTGAGGAGGGGAAAGAAGTGGGTCTAGAGACGTGAATAAATCTGTTTGTTTGGGGGCTTTGATTCCTGAAGATTTATTTTCCTAATAGTGTTGGGCAGCATTTAGGCTGTCTCCAGCTCCTCAGTGCTCATGGAGCAGCAATTTTTCTCTTTTATTTTAGCCTCCAGCCTTCCATGCTCAGTGAGGAGTGGCACTGGCACATCCCCTCCCTGCCACCGGAGCTGGTGCTCCTGTGCTTGTGATTCTGTGTGACTGTGATTGATTCTGTGTGATTGATTCTGTGTGATTTGCTCGGTGTGATTGACTCTGTGTGATTCTGTGTGTGATTGATTCTGTGTGATTGATTCTGTGTAATTCTGTGTGATTCTGTGTGATTGACTCTGTGTGATTCTGTGTGACTGTGATTGATTCTGTGTGACTGTGATTGACTCTGTGTGATTCTGTGTGTGATTGATTCTGTGTGATTGGTTCTGTGAGATTATGTGTGATTGACTCTGTGTGATTCTGTGTGTGATTGATTCTGTGTTATTCTGTGTGATTCTGGATGATTCTGTGATTGTGACTGATTCTGTGTGATTCTGTATGATCCTGTGTGATTTATTCTGTGTTACTCTGGATTGATTCTGCGACTCTATGTAATTAATTCAATGTGATTCTATTCTATTTGACTCTGATTTTGTATGATTGATTCTGGATGTTTCTGTGACTAATTCTGTATGATTCTGGGATTGATTCAGTGTGATTCTATATGATTCTGGATGATTCTGTAACTCTGTGTGACTCTGTATGACTCTGTGTGACTCTGTGTGATCGATCCTGTGTGATTGATCCTGTGTGATTGATTCTATGTGATTCTGTATGATTCTGTGATTGATTCTGTGTGATTCTATATGATTCTGGATGATTCTGTGATCCTGTGTGATTCTGTGTGGTTGATCCTTTGTGATGGATTCTGTGTGACTTTGTGTGTCTCTGTGATTCTGTGTGATTGACTCTGTGACTCTGTGTGACTCTGTGTGATTCTGGATTGAATCTGTGTGATTGATTCTGTGTGATCCTGTGTGATTGATTCTGTGTGATTCTGGATGATTCTGTGACTCAGTGTGGCTCTGTGCTCCCAGAGCTGCTGGGTGCCAACAGCTGCCACAGGAACACTGCACTGCTGGCGTGGCAGGGGCAGAGGAGAGTGTTTGAGTTCCTTTGGTGGCCGAGGATTTGTGTGTCAGGAAAGGAACCAGAGCTCTCCTGAGCAGTGCAGACCTGCTCCAGGAGAAAGCTGGATGGAAGGAGAAAAAATAACCAGGAAAAGGTGGGAATCTTGTGCTGAATGTCAGGTGGAGCTGAAAGAGAGAAGGAAAAGCACAACTTTACAGGCTGGTTATCCTTGTGGGGTGGGGACAGCCTGATTTCTTGGCAGTGTTGACTCAGGTCAGAGAAAACAGGAGGAGCTGGATCTGTGCCTGAGGAGCCTCTGCAGTAGAGGCAGCCTGAGATGCTTTTATTTATGTATTTGTTTATTTTAAAAAGGAAGAAAAAATACCATTAAGCACCAGTGGGGAGAACATTCACATGTTGCATCTATTTGTCTGGCTGCTCAAATAATGAGGCGTGGGATTGGAAAAGGTGGGGAGTGGAACCTGACTGGAGCCTGATGTGTGGGGACTTCCAGGTTCCACTTCCAAGGAGAAACATTTAAAATGGCTCAGGCAGCGTGAGCTGATGTGTTCTTCCCTCAGGAAATGGGATGCAAAATCATATTTATTGCTGCTGGTTGGGGATCTGAGGTTTCTCTGTGCAAACATCTCCATCTCTAGAGGAAGGAGGTGCCAGGGCAGGCTCTGAATTCCATGTGCAACAGGAGAGGGAGCCCCAAAAGCTCCCCAGAATGTGGGGCCATGGGGAGGGGCAGCACTGAGGGATGGATGGAACTCCTCTGGAGCCTCAGGTGGGATCTGGTGGTGCTGCTGTCCCAGAGGCTGGAGCTGCCCCAGGGACGGGGTTTGTGTCCCTCTGGTGCATCCCAGGGGGCTGTGGGTTATCCTGAACCTCCCTGGAATGAAATCAGTCTCTGAAAAGGGAGAAAAGGAAGCTGGGAGAAGGGCAGAGGAAAGCAAAGCCATGGCAGGCAGACCTGGGCACAAGGAAATGTGTGATTGTGCCGTTTGCCAGTGGAGCAGGGCACAGAGGCAGCAGCACTGAGGACAGCACAGAAGACAGCAGAGCACAGAGGACAGCAGAGCCCACACACGTTGGAGTTGTTCCTGTGCTCAGTGAGGGGCTGGTGGGGGTGTGGAGGGACACAGCCTGCCCATGATCCATGATCCATATTCAGCACCACCCCTCTGATGGGAGCAGGGCTGGCAGCTCCTGGCACACACAGCCCCGCTCCTTCAACTCTAAGTAGGTGTTTTCCCTCACCTGTTTTTGATTCTGGAACCTAGGAGGAAAAATAATTGGATATAGGGGGAAAATAAGAGCCTTCAAATGTGATGTTACCATAATGTGCTCTGGCAGCTCGGGCAGTGTGCTCGTTTTTCCAATCCTGAGGTGCATGAATAACACATGAGCCAGACACAGCTGGAAAGAGCTGGAAGGGGAGCCAGTCTGGGCAGGGAGCACATGAAAGGTGCAATCCATAAATCCATCAGGCCACCCCAGCTCTGTGTCCCCCAGCCCTGGCTGTGACTCCGCTCGCTCCGCGGCTCTGGCAGCTCCGAGGATGCTGAGCTGACTTTGGGATGTTTGTTCCTTTCCAAGGCTCAGCTCAGTGCTGAGCTGATAAAGAGATGTTCTTTTATTGCCTGTGTGCAGGGCCCTGTGCACGAAGCAGCTCTGGCCTGGCCTGTGGGGCTGCTCTGTGCTGTTCCAACGCTGCATGGGAGTGTTTGCAGGCAGATAAAGACACAACTGTTTGATCTCTATTGCACAGTGCACTTCAGGCTTTTACACGAGTTAAACTCATGTGAACATAATTAATTTGAAGTCCTTTTGTCTGCCATGTTTCTGGTTGCTACACACGAGTACCAAGAGCACAGAAATGACTTGGCCAATAAGTTGCAATAAGTAAATGATGTTGTATTGATCTGAGCGTTCGGAGCAGGCTGAGCAGCCAATCTGTTCATTACAGCTCTTGCAGGCTCCTTCCAAAGCAGCCTTGCTGTTAAATATGAAATGTGTGTCTCCAGTGCTGGATCAGCCATTAAATTATGCTCATGGATATTAATAAAAGAGCCCAAGGCTTGTCTTTGTGCAGGCAGAGAGGGAGCACCACTTCCATGGTAAATGGGATGAGGAATATAGTTTTATGGTGCACTTAAAATTTATTCCATTTTAAGACATGTAGCAGTGTAAGAAGTGAGAATTTTTAAATTCTGACCTTTCCACATAAATTGGCATATTTGGCTTATCTTCCCCCCCCCCTCTACCCAAAGAATCACGCTGACAGTTCTTGTCTCTGAGTCTCAGTAGAGGAATGGCTTTGTCCTCACAGCAGGGTGTGAGGAGCAGGAATGTCACTCTGTGTGGCACAGGCTGGGCTGTGCTCCTGTCCCAGCTCCCTGGGCAGGGATGGGGAGAGGCTGAGCTGTGCTTTGTGCTCAGCCAGAGCAGAGCCAGGTGCTCAATGTCAATTCTTGCAATCAGGGCAGGAGCAGCAGCCCTGCAGCCTGCTCTGCCTGGGGGCTGAGTGCTGCAGTGCCAGCTCCCAGCTCTGCCCAGGGCTGGCTCTGCTGGGGCAGCCTGGGGTTCTGCTGCTCTCCCTGCTGTCACCCAGCACAGGTGACGTGGGCACAGCCAGCCCTCCTCACCTGGCACAAAATAAAACGTGTCACTGCCTTGTCTGTGCAGGGATGGCAGGATTTCCCCTGAGGCTGTGGAGGAATTGCAGGCTATGACAAGAGGCTCCATCTGAGGAAATTCTGGGTGTCCAGGCTGGGATTTCTGCATGGGGGGTGCTCCAGGACTGTGTCCCCCTCCTCCCTGGCCCTGGGCAGCCTCCAGCTGCTCTTTGGTCCCCACAGAGCCCAAAGCCATGGGGTTCCAGCTCTGCATTTTGTGTCTGGCTCCACGTGAGAGGTGTGGGATCCTCCTGAGGTTTGGTAAATCAGGAGCTCCTGAAGGAGGAGTGAATTCAGAGTGGGGACAGAGTCAGAGCACCCTGACCTGGGGCAGGATAAGATCCTTGCTAAGGACCAGGCCTGCACTGATTCCTTTCAGTCTCCATTTATGAGCTCAGCCCTTTCAGCAGTTCATTAAAGCTTTGTGCTGAGCCGAGGCTCTGAGCTCCTGCCAGGAATCCGCTATTTCTTATTTTGGATCCAGTAAATACCGAGTCAGGTAACATCAGGGAAGGAGTGAGCACCGCTGTTTATAGCATTACATGATAGCTCTGTCTCGCTGCAAATTGCTCTTCTATTTCCACTGACACCGAGGGAATATTCTGGGTTTATTTAACCCCTTCCTGCCAGAGCCCCAGCGTGTCTGTGCAGCTCAGGCATGGCCCCTGTGTCAGCCCGGAGCAGGACAGCCCGAGCTGAGGGATCAACAGAGCCTGAGCAATGTCAATACCTGTCGGGGACAGGGCTCTGAGCACTCCCAGCTGTCTGTGCCCATTACAGTTATCCTCTGCTGGAGCTCTCAGGTGCCCTTCAGCGTTCCCAGCCTCCACCAAGCTCTGAAGGATGGAAGGAACACAGGCAGCAGCTCAGAGCTGTGCCTGGTGAATCCTAAAAGCAGCAGCAATCCTTGCTGGAGCCATGGCTCCGTGCTGCCCAGGAAGTGCCAGAAATGCCCAAGAGCTCTGGCAGCGTGTCTTCGGTTAAAGCACAGGATGTGATCACAGGTCTCTGTTCTGTCACCATCTGTTGAGACCAGGTGGGGCAGTGATCCTGATCTCCATGGGAGATATTCTGCTAATGGGCCATCCATTGAAACCAGCTGGGGCAGTGTTCTTTATTTCCAAAGGGGACATCTCCTGTTCATGGCCATATTTTATAAACCAGCTGGGGCAGTGTTCTTTATCTTTTCACAACCCATCCTTCCTGCAGGGAGTTCTCTTCTGCTCATGGCCATTGAGTCCCACTGTGGCACTGATAAAATTACTGCATCCCATGGGGAGATGCTCCAGCCAGGGGGAAGAGCCAAACATATCTCACCAGGATAAAACCAGGGGTTTTGGGACACTAAGGCAGTCCTTGTTCCCCTGGACTCCAGAGGAAAACCGAACTTTTCCACATCATCACTGGATCTTCAGAGGGAAACTGCCCCTTGTCCAGGAGCACTGCTCCAACTGAAGCACATCTGTCACTGCATAAAAACTTTAGACACCATTTAATCAGACTTTTACCAGCACCCTGCCTGACAGGGTGTCAGGTTGTGTTCTGACTCTGGCAGGGTTTGGGGTTTGTTCTTTGTAGTTCTGTATTTCTATTTCAATTTTCTTAGTAAAGAACTGTTATTCCTAACTCCCATATCTTTGCCTGAGAGCCCCTTGATTTCAAAATTATAATAATTTGGAGAGAGAGAGGTTTATATTCTCCATTTCAAAAGAGGCTCCTGCCTTTCTCAGCAGACACCTGTCCTCAAAACCAGGACAGAGCAGCAGCCTGGGCACTGAGCCTGTGTGAGCCCTGCTGGGGCTGCTCTGCTCACTGCCCCTGCCCTGGGTGTCTGTGCTGCCCCAGGGGGATGCAGGAAGGTCCCAGGCTGACCCCACTTTGGGAAGGGCACTCAGCACTCAGCAGAGCCTGGCAGTTATTAAATAATGCTCTGTGCCTGGTTCCAGTGACACAAACTGCACTTGCAAGCTGCAGGTGGATCTGCTCATCCATCTGCACTTATTAAGTTGCTGGGAGAGATGAGAGTAAGAGTGCACCGAGTCCTTGCCATTTTTAAGCCCCAATTACCAGCCCACTTCTGTCCAAGCACGGAGCTTGTCGAGCCTAAGTGAGAATAAGCACTGCAGGAGGAGCAGAGGTGCCAGAGACAGAGCAGAGGTGCCAGGGACAGAGCAGCAGCCCAGGGACAGTGCCAGTGCCCAGGCTGAGCTGGAAGGATGGGTGGGAGCCCTGGGAATGCCTGGATAAAGGATGATGGCCACCAGCGGCATCCCAAGTGTCCCCTGGGCAGGGTGGGGATTCCTTTCTGTGCACCCAGCACCTCCCAGGGATGATGGCCAAACCTGATCTCCAGGTTTCTGAAGGTGTCTGAGCATCTCTTCCCTCCAGGAAGGAAAACCTCCATGTGCAGGGTACTCAAGATATCCTGGATGTGTCCAGCTGGGCATGGCTGCTCTCACTTTGTCCTTAATTTTTTTCCCAACCTCAGTTTTCCTTTTATTTATATATTTTTTTAAGTCTTGTATTTTTGTAGTATTGCCTTGAGGTTGTTAGGGTTGAGTTAATCTTGATTTCATGGAATGGTTTGGGTTGGAAAGGACCCTAAATCCCACCCAGTGCCACCCCTCCATGGCAGGGACACCTCCCACTGTCCCAGGTGTCCCATCCTCAATGTCCAGCCTGGCCTTGGGCACTGCCAGGGATCAGGGGCAGCCCCAGCTGTGCAGCCCTGCCTGTTCCAGAAGGTTCCATCAGCTCAGCTGGGTGTGTGGCTGCAGCCAAGCCTGGCACAGGGGCAGTGCTGTCCCTGTCCCTGTGCCCTCCCTGCATTTCGGTGCCAGCATGCTCCAGGGTGAGCCTCGAGCTGCTTGGCTGCACTGGGAAAATCCACCGTGAAAAATGGAGCTAATTATTCAGGAGAATGTCTTGTGTAATTAGCCAGGGGCTGCTGTGCTCTCATCCCTGGCCACTGGAATGGCAGATATTTAAATCTGCTCAGATTCGTCTCTAGGGGAAAGGCCACAACCAGACACACTAGAAAATAATTCCAAACATCCTTCTTCTCCTTGCAAAAATTCCTCTGGAAAAAAGCCTGAGTTTAAAGTAATTTGTACCCCACAGAGGTAATTTTCTACCCCACACTTATAGAAGAGTAAAGCTGGTAAATGGAGTAGAACAGAGCCCTGACAGGATTATTTGTATCCTCATAAGAAGCCCAGCAAAGTAAAGTCGTCTGCAGGGAAATGTCAGAGGTGGGATGGTGGCTGCTAAGTGAATATCCCGAATTTCTGTGTGCCCTGCCCAGCCCTGTGCACAGGCTGCTCTGGCAGCAGCTCAGCCCTCACAGCTCAGAAAAAGGAATTATTACCAGCCTGGAAAGCGTTTAAGCACTTCAGGTAATTAGCAAATATGCCGGTGCTTTCAAATAAGGTAAATTAAATGTGTGTTAAATAAGCACCAAAAGAAAAGCAAGTGCCAGCCGTGGAACGGGTCATGAATAAAACATTTCTACATCACCTGGAGATTCAGGGAACTTCCCTGGCTCCTGCTGGAGTGTCCCCAGACAGGAGGGACAGGGACACCTGAAGGGGCAGGAGGGACAGGGGGGACAGACTGGGCAGGGGGGACTTGGGACACAAACTGCTGGGGGGACACAAACTGCTGGGGGGACAGGGGACACAGACTGCTGGGGGTCTCAGCTGGTCAGCAGGGACAGGGGACACAGACTGCTGGGGTCTCAGCTGTCTCCCCAGACTGTTCCCATGCCTGCCAAGTGTCGCAGGGTCACTGTGAATATTCTGTGACACACGAGAGGTGCCTGGCTGGGCTCGCTGAGCATCTCTGCAATGACAAGAGCCACAGTGACTGTGCTGAGGAGGAGAGGGCTCCCTGGCCCTGCAGAGCAGGCTCAGCTGCCTTGGCTCCTCTGCTGCTTCACAAAACTGCAGGAGGGGCTGCCGGGCAGGCCTCAAGTCCCAAGGCCGGGGTTTCTTCAAAATCAGCATTTAAAATAACAAAAAATAACAAAAACCCCCAAAATTGAACATGTCCTGCCATGGAACACCTCCCCATGGAGCAGCCTCCCTGTCCCTTCTTGCTGGGTTTGATTCCCTTTGGGACACATCTGCAGCACCAGGCTGCAGTCCCTGCCACCAGGAAATATTTCTTAACTAATACTTCGGTTTCTCAGAGAATTGTGAAGCAATTACAGAAATTAAGACAAAAGCCTGATTAATTAGAGGATAAATGGCAATAGATCCCAGGGCACAGCCAGCAGCATTCCTTGAGGGCAACTTAAAAATGTTTTTAAGCCTTTTCCTTTTGCTAACTTGCTGCAGTGTGCATGTCCTCTGTTGCTCATTTAAAGCCATCTTCCCACACCCAAATTTTCAGATTTATATGTAAATGCACAGTTGATCAATTAAAAGATAAAACCAACTTTTATGTGGGAATCTGGAAGGAATAAACTTAATAAAGTGCAATTTTCATATCCTGATCTTTGTATACAATGATCAGAAAGCAATTAATCAGATTATTTTTATTGCCCAATAGTAATTTTCCACTTTGTAGTGATTTTCTTGGTCTGTAATTTATAGTTATGAACCATTTTTATATCCAAAGAGATAAGTTGTGTGTGGAGGGTGTGTTTTGATCAAAGCAGACTAATGACTGGTGCTGGAAATGCAGTGCAGGGTGACCTGCAGGAATAGAAAACTTTGCCTTGAAGAAAAACATCAGAGAAACAGGGGGGACTGCCATGCAACATTTCCTTGTGGCTGCTCACAGTGATATTACTAAAAGTATGAAAAAATAATTAATTATTGTATGAAGAAGAGCAAAAATGAAAGCCATTTTTTCGCTGAGGTTCTGTTATGTGCTGTACATCCTCTCCAAATAAATAATTTACCGGCGGTGATTGATGCAGTTAATTTGTGTTGCGTTTCTGTCGCTGTGCTCGTGGTGTTTGTTTGCAGAGCCAGGGCTGGGCTGTGCCTCGCAGAGAGGAGCCCTGGCCTGTTCTGGGATTCAAATTGCAAATGCCACTTGTCACCTCTGCCACCAAGATCTTTCTGCTTTTTCTCTTTACCAATGACCACATTATTTATTTGGAATAAATAAAACGCCAAACACCAACAAGTGTTCATGCAAGCAGCGAGCAAAAGCTCCCAGCAAACAGTGTGACACTAATCTGTTGTTTGTGCTAAAATACAGAGAGGAAATTACTGCTTGCCTGTCATGGAGCTCATAAAGGCAAAAAGAAAAATGCCACCGCAAAAGAATGAGCTTCAAAAGAAAGTTCCATTATCAGTTTGTTTCATGCCTTGTAGCTCCAGCTGCAAACAATCCCTTCCACATACACCCCCTCCAGATAAATGGCAGCACAATTCGGGTGCTAGCAGGGAGATAAAGCCAGAGGAGCCTGTCTGGGGGAGGGAGGATCCACTCTTTATTTTGGAACATCTCATCACCATCTTGGGGGAGCAGATGAATATGTATCGTCTGTTATCTTGTCATTTTGGAGCCAAACAACTTAAAATACATTTTCTGTGAAATAACCCGGGGGATTTCAAGACCAGAATAAATTATTAGAGCAATTTGAGCTTGGAGTCTCTGCTCTTGCTTGAAACGTGGCAAAAGCTCTTCTGGTGTGTGAGAGCTGCTTTTGCTTAGGAACCAAAGGGAAACAAAAGAGGAAAAATGGGCACCAAAGCTTCCTCAGCCCAGACACCTCTGCCAAACCTGCAGGGTGGGGTTGGCCTCTTCTCCTGGGGAACAGGGACAGGGTGAGAGGAAATGGCCCCAAGCTGTGCCAAATGTTGGACATTGGAAAAATCTCCCCATGGAAAGGGTGGTCAGGGTTTGGAAGTGCCCAGGGAGGTTTGGGGCGCCCATCCCTGAGTGTCCAAGGATTTCCTAGAGGTGGCACTCGGACATCGGGGTGGGGACAAGGTGGGAATGGGGACAGCTTGGCTTTGATGGGCTGGGAGGGCTTTTCCCTGATTCTGGGATCCTGGCATTTTCAGCAAAGCTCCTGAGGTTGTGCTGGTGTGGGGACAGATCTGGTGGCAAATGCCCTTTCAGCTTGTGGCACTGATTCCCTGTTTGATAACTGGTGCTGGAATTTCTTAAAGCTCTCCCTGGTTTGTGTTTTCCTCGGGCTCAGGAGGGGCTGAGGTCTGTGCCAGCTCCTGCCAGCGCCTCTGCTCTTGCATGCTGCTCTTTCAGGGCCCTGAAGAAAAGAAGGAATTAAATCCTCCAGTGAATGGGGAACTGCTACCTAAACGTGGACATCAGAGAGGACAAAACAAATGAAAAAAGAAGATGAGGTTTTTAGATTTTGCCATTTCCTGCTGTTGCAGCTGAGTTGAGTGTGTGGGCCAAGCTCCACCGAGGGCTGAGCCAGGAGCTCGGGTGTTGGAGCCAAGCACTGTGACAATCCATGCAAATCTGAGCTCTAATCCTTTTATATTGATGGAAATTAAACTTTTATTCTTGCCATGGATATGGGAGCCTGAAATTCACTTTGGGAAAAAATTCAGGGTTTTATTTTTGGCTCCACTTTCACAATTACTCAGCCCAGGGCGTTTTTATGCTGCAGCTCCATTATGTGAAAATCGTGAGTAACATTTTTCTCTCCAGGACTCTACATTTACTCTCCGAATGTTTCACTGAGAATATGACATGATTTAGACTGCAGTGCTTTTAAAAAAACTACCCAATTTCTGGGACCAAATTGTACCTGTGAAAGTGGCCGCAGGGAGTCAGCACTGTGGGGTGGGATGGAGCCAGGAGATGGCTGGAACCTGTGAAAGCTCTCTGCAAATTATCTCATTAAGTGCTCTCAGACTGGGAAGTGTCTCAGTGTTGGAGAGTAGATCTCTTCAAAAAGGGATTTAGAATTCTTTGGGGATCAGAGTGCAGTGTGACCCCTGCACCCTGCCAGGGTCTGGGGCTCCAGGGCTGCCAGGGAAGCACCAGGTTTCTGTGCGCTTAGGCTTGCAGATTTTGGCAGCAGATAACCCAGATCAGATCCCAAATCCAGTGGTGTTTGCTCCCAGGGTGTTTGGGGTGCTTGCAGTGAATGGCAGGGGCAGGACTGAGGCTGAAGAAGAAGTGAAATCCATTTCTCGTGGAATTTCCCAGCTCTGCTCCCTCCTGCCCTGGGTCACTCCCTGGCTCCAGCCCTGCTCCTCCCCACACTGCTCACCCAGCGAGGAAGCACTGTGCTGAATAATTGACTACATTGGAAATCTTTGTTCTGCACCTCCAGACTGAAGTGGAAATTTGTCTTCAAGTGGCAGCTATCTGAAATCAATAATATCATCAACCTCACCTGCATTTACAAAGATAATATTTCCTTAATGTTGCCTGGATTCAAAGGAGGAAGAAAGGCTGTGCAGAAGGAAAAGTCGTAAAAAGCACTGCAGTGAAGCAGCACTAAATTTTAGAAAACTTTTCCAAGGTTGTTAATTGAACTTGGTTACAAGATTTAAATGAGATATTGAAAATCAAAGACTGCAGCCCAGTCTGGAGTGCCTGCTGTGTGGTGAGGCTCAGTCTCAGGGCTGTAATTTCTGCTTTGTGTCCACACAGACCCAGCAGCCCTGGGGAGCCGGGGCCCCTGGAGCTGGCCAGCACTGCCAGGTGTTTGTTTATTTATTTATCTATTTATTTCTTTATCTATTTAGGGTAGCCTGCTTTCCAACCAAGGCCTCTGTCCAGCACCTAGGCAGAACAAATTCATTAATGCTGTTCCAGCTGCTGCTGAAGCGAGTCCTGATGTGAATCCCCTGCTGGGAGTGTCCCCAGTGTCCCAGTGCCATCCCTGGGGTGTGAGGCCAGCCTGGCAGGGCTGCCACTGTTGAGTGCCTGAATTTACTGCCTCAGCCTTTTCTGGGGGGGTCTCTGTTTTGTTTTTCTTGTTTTGTTTTGGTTGGGATTTTTGTTTCTTTTTTGGTTTTTCAGTTTGTTTGGTTTGGGTTTCTTGTGTTTGTGGGTTATTTTTATTTGTTTGTCTGGGTTGTTGTTTTTTTTTAAATTTTTTGTTTTGTTTTGTTTTTTATTTTTGAGAATGAATTTGCATTGAAGATGAAAATACCCAGGAAGCTGCCTGCGCCATCCAAGCTCCTAGTGGGATCTGCAGTGCTTTGTAGACATAAAGAGATTGAAAACATTTATCTTCCCCCATGATTAATAATAAATCAAGCGTCTTACAATTCCTCCTTTAGGTTTTAATTTTAAGCAAGCTGTTGAAATACAATCTCTAAGCCCAAAACAGGTTCAGAACAGGCTTTGTTTGGATTGCAAGCAGAAGTTTTGTACTGTTTCAGACATAAAAAATACAACTCCATAAAAACTCAGCCTCCTGCAATAACATATGGGGAGGACGATGGATGGCTGCAGGCACAGCATCAATCTGAGCAATTGTGTGATCACAGCATCAATCCGAGCAATTGTGAGAGGTGACAAACCTGTGGAGATGGGGACAGTCCCAGCAGTGCTCCCTGAGCTCTGGGAATTCCACAGGAGACTCTGCCCAGGGCCTGCTGGGGTGAGGGCTGTGAGAGATGTGTGTCCACAAGAAAATTTTATTTTCACAGACAGGGGGACCCCAGGATGGCATTAAAAAGGTGAAGGAGGTGTCCTGGTGTGGTTCAGCTTCCCAGAAATTCCAGAGGGACTCCAGTATGGTCTCAAAAGGTGAAGGAGGTGTCCTGGTGTGGTTCAGCTTCCCCAGAAATTCTGGTTCTGAATTCCCTGGAGGAGCCCAGGGCTCAGAGCTCCCCTTGCCCCAGGGATTCACTCCCAGGGATTCACTCAAGGATTTCAGGGAATATTGCACTGCTGCTCCCAGGGGCAGCTGTGCTTTGGCTGGGATTTCTTTGCAGGATCCTGAGATGAAAGCGCTCCCCATGGGGATGGAGAGCCCTCCGTGGCTCCATCAGTTTCCAGCACTCAGTGCTTCCTCTCTGAGCAGCTCTGTGTCACCCAGCAGTTCATTCATGGACACAGAAAAGGAGCAGCAGCAGCAATGGCACTGACAGGGAACTGGAGGGAAATTGAGAATTCTGCCTGTTGCCAAGTGGGTGAGTGAGCAGAACATCAGCTCACCCAAAGCAGCCCTGGCAGAGGGGCAGCTCTGGGTGTGAATGGAACAATATTTCACTTCCTGGGGGAAAATAAATCAGACTATTGGTCAAGATGTTTCTATGGAAACTGATATAATTTCATTTTAGAGATGGATTACACAGGAAAACTCCAGGGAGGTTTGAGACGGTGGAGCTTCATCTGGCAGAGCCTGGCAGACTTTCTCTGGAGTTATTAGGCAGTTCTGCTTCTGGTTTACATTTCATACAACCATTTATAACCACACTGCTTTCTGTTTCAGAGCCTGTTTTGCATGCAGGCTGTGTGGGGCAGCTCTGCACAGTCCTGGCACAGGCTCGGGGTGCAGGGAGGGATCTGGGTGTGCCCAGGGCTGGGGAGAGGCTGCCAGCAATTCGGGATTTACCCATTTCTGAACCTGCAGCCGAGCAGCACTGAGTGACAAAATGTGAGATCTTTGCTTTGAAACGGGGTTTCTGCTGCAGGTATCAAACACAGGTACAGGTACAGCAGGCAGAAGAAAGCTAATTTTATTTCTCTTGAGGGGATCAATATTCCAGAGTAGGGAAAGTTATGTATTCCCAGGCATCCTTTTATAAACAGCATTTCATTATGCCCATTATCATAACAGCCTCTTTATCTCCTCTGTCAATATTTGGCTCTATCAGGCACTGTCTTATCTTTAAAGAGAAAAATCCAACATTGTGACAGAAGGGAAAAAATACATCAACACCCACCTGCTAATTTATATTTGAGGCTGGAGGAGCTGAGGCGCTGCAGGTTGGCATTAATGGGGTGTGAATTCCTGAATTCCCCCTCCTGTCCCCACTCCAGCTCAGGGCTGGGGCAGGAGCAGCAGCTGTCACCACAGGTGACAAAGTAACCTGGCCACCTGCAGCTCCTGGGGCACCTGGGCAGCCCTTGGGAGGGGAGAGAGGGGAGCTCCAGGACTGGCCTGGAGCCCAAAGGCTCTGCAGCAAGGCTGGAATTGCCTTCCCTGGGCTCTGAAACCCCTGCTGCTGCTCTCAGGGATGGTTTGGAAGAGCTGGAATAATTAATTGAATATTTGGAATAATAGAATATTTGAAATAATAGAATATTTGGAATAAAAGAATATTTGGAATAATAGAATATGTGGAATAATGAATGTCCAGCCAGCCCCTTGCTCTGGAGGGGAGGTGCTGCCCCTGGCTCTGTGTCCTGCCGTGGGTTTGGAGATCCCCTGGGCCTGGGAGGCCAAAAGTGAGAAATGAAATGTGCTGAGAGTCTCTTCATGATCCAAGCAGTGCTGGAATGGCAGTGACATTTCTGCCTGGCAGAGCCCCTGGCTCCTGTGTGCTGGAGGTGCAGCAGGGGTGGAGGATGGCTCTGAGCAGAGCCACCCCCTCCTCACCAGGAATTCTCAGTCTCTATAACCAGGCAGAGCCTTGGGCAGGCACTGAGTGCTGCTGAGAAATCAGCATCTTCATAAAAACATGCCCTGCCTGCCCAGTGAGGGGGGAAACTTTATTGGTAATTCCATTTATGGTTAATGCAGCCATTTCTGCTGGGAAAAGCAGCCAAGGTGTCTCAGGTACACATGGCTTCATCTGGGCAGAAGCAGGTGTGTGTTTGTGTTGCACTGTGCAGGGACACACACTGCAGCTCGGCTGGGAACTGAGCTCCAGAACTGCAGAGCATGGCAATAATTCCCCAGGCAGGTGTCAGAATAAAAATGTGACTTGTGCCTGAGTCAGTGGGGAGGGGACAGTGAGCACGGAGCAGTGGCAGTCCAGCCTGGCCCCCAATTCCTTGGGCTGGGAAAAGTCTCACACAGATTGTGCTGGGCACATACAAATCAACGTTTCATCTTCAGTGCAATTCTAGAGAACAGGTGGAGTGAGTCCATGGAATCATGGAATACTCTGAGGGGGAAGGGACCCATCCTGAGGCAGGGAAGGCAGACTTGGCAGGTTTTGCAGACTGCAAACAATAAATTTAAATCCTCCTGCTGGGATTTCCTGACTGCCCTGGCCTCAGATCATCCCCTCAAATTCCTGCCTCCATCACAGCAGAGGGGATGGAAAGGGGTTGGGAAGGGCAATGAGAAAAGGGGAGGGGAAAATGGATTGAAATGGAGAAAAAGACTTCTGAACAATTCATACACATTCGTGCATCTCTCATCAAAGGCAGCATTTTAAAAAGGTTAACCTTGGCAGAGTTAATTGCTGTTCTCCCTCTTAAATTCCAGTGTAATTTCTGATTTCTTCCTCTGTTGTTGATCTTTCAGCTAAATAGATTTTAAATAAAACAAATATTTATGCCAGGAAAGCACACAACGGCTTCAATGTTTAAGTAGAGCAACGCAATTGAAACTTCCTCGTGTAAATATTGAAGGAAAGCAAAGCAAACAAACCCAGAAACTCACATGGCCGAAGGCAACTGCCTTAAAAACCTGGGGTTACACACCTCTTCCCACAGAACTTTTATTTTATAGAATTCTATTCTATTCTATTCTATTCTATTCTATTCTATTCTATTCTATTCTATTCTATTCTATTCTATTCTATTCTATTCTTTCCATCCCTATTTTATTCTATTCTCATTTTCTTTTGCTGGGCAGAATGGAGAAGGCAAGCTCCAGCTCTTTGGATTCTTTTCCCCAAGAATCTTTCTCCCCAGGTATAATTCTTGGGGAAAAAATTCTCTTTTTCAAGTTGGGTCCCTTCTCCCTGAGCCCTGCCAGCCTTTGAAGTGCAGGATTCAGGTGTTTGCTTGTGGCACACCTTCCTGCAGGCACATGAGGGAAAGCTGCAGCTTTATATTTACAGTTTATACAAACAGTTTTATATATGCAGTTATATATACAGTTGATATAAACAGTTTTATATATGCAGTTATATATATACAATTTATATATACAGTTTATATATACAGGTTGTATATACAACTTTACATTTATTTTCCACTGTAAATAAACACAGCCCTGGGAGTTTGGAGGGCAGTGGCTCTGCAGTGATGATTGTGCTCAGCAGAGGGAGGTGCTGGAGACACCAAACCCTGGAGGAGAAACAGCAAAAACTGTTTTGGGATGGAGAGGGGGCTGTGGGGAGCTGCTGCTTCAAGCAGAGAAGAAAGCACAAAGAGAGAGGAAATGCTGGCCAGGTACAGATCAGGACACAGGACACAGAGAGCCAGAATCCTCTCTCCGTGCCCTGCTGTGCCCCTGACCCCCCTGCCACTTGCTGAGTGCTTCACCTGCTCCAAAGGACACGAGAGAGAGCAGGCACAGGATTACAGCAGCTGCAGAGTCAAGAGCAAGGCTCGCTTGTGATCCAATCCAGTGGAGACAGTAATTTTTATAAATTAAAGAGCACTAGATGGAGATGCATTCATCCCAGGTTAGCTGAGGCTCTCCCTTGAAGGGCTCATTGAAATGGATGTGATGTTCATTGTTGGGTGAGATGCTGTTCAAAACTTTTACCAACAAGATAAAAGCTAGTGACTGGGAGAAAGAACTGCTGTCACTGCTGGATTTAATAGATCTTCTGCAGGGACAATGGGCCTGAGATAAAGCCAGACAAAGCCTCTTGCCTGGGAGTTCTTTTGGCAGGTGGGAAGGAAGGACGTTCTGTCATTGTGGTTTGGGGCTGCTGGAACCTTCCAGAGGCAGGAGAGAGGATTTGTTATTCCCTGGCCACAGCTGGGGAAAGGGCCATGCTCTGCCCAGCGCCCTTTGGCACCAGTCAGATCCTCAGCACCAAAACCTGGAGGGAAAAATAAGGTTGAGAGCATTTTTAAGGGAAAAAAAACTGACAAAAACAACCAAAACCACAAAAAGAGCCCCCAAAAACCAAAAAACCACCACCCCAAAAAAACAAAACAAAACAAAAAAAAACAACAAAAGGTATTCTTTTTGGATAGTATACAATAAGAGCATTTGCTGAAGACAAAATGTACTGAAAATAAATGTGTGCTAGAAGGTGAATGAATCCCAGAATCATTAAGGGTGGAAAAGATCTCTAAGATCATCAGGTCCAACTTCCAAACCACGTCCATCAGGCACATTGCGAAGTGTCACACCTCACTGCTGAACTCTCCAGGGATGGGAACACCACTTCCCTGCTCCAGTGTTTGAGCAACCTTTCAGAGAATGGATTTCTGTTAACACAAAATAATCGTTACAGTTAAATATTAATTTCATTTTAATTTGTAATTGAATTATAAAATTCAATTGTTAAAATTAAATCAGGGTTAAAGTTACTGTTTATTAATAATAAATAATTGTGGCTGTGTCAAGGAGAGCAAATAGCCACCTCTGCTCCCCCTTGGGAAAGGCCTGGGGCACTGAGGAATTCTGATGGAATTCTGATGGAATTCTGATGGAATTCTGATGGAATGCTGGCTCCAAGCTGGGTGGAAGCAGCTCCTCACCCCTCAGCTCAAATTAATCTGTTAGAAATAATATAATTATGCCACTAGCACAAAAAGCAATTATCAAAATATTTTGCTAAACATCTTAAAAAAATGTTATTTACCAAAAACCACTCAAGTGTATCAAAGCCTTGACAAAAAGCTCTCTTAGAAATTAATAAATATGTTTGATTAGCACTTTCATGGATGCACAGATTCTGCATATGGGAGCATTATAGTGCACTTAATTATATATAAAGGCAATTAATGTCACAAATTAGGACTAAGCTCTGACTCGGGCTAAATAATTGTCATTATCTATCATACACCATGCCCAGAAAGCTTAACTCTGCAATGATTTTAATGAACAATAAACTTGGCATTTACATACCAAAACAATTTGCTGTAATTCAGTCTCAATAACAAACGGCAACAAAAAAAATCACTCCCATTCTTGGGGAATTTTTTCCTTTCACCATCCTAGGGGCGTTTTTCACAGCACTTCATCACGACGGAAAGGAACATTTCCTGTCTGCAGCTGGGTCCCACTGCCCAGCCCCAGCGCCAGGGGATGCTCCAGCCCCAGAGCAGCCCAGGGTGTCACTGCTGTCACCTGGAGTCACTGCTGTCACCTGGATCCCCTCCAGGCCAGCACCGCTGTCCATGGAGACACTCACAGCACCTCAGGGTGTCATTCCTGTCACCTGGAGTCACTGCTGTCACCTGGATCCCCTCCAGGCCAGCACAGCTCTCCAGGGAGCTGCAGCTCCCAGCCAGGCACCACCAGCTCCCTGCTCTCTCTGGGCTGTGCAGCATCTCCCAACACAGTTTTCTTTGGGAAAATCCCAACCGCATTCCTTGTCCAACTGGAAACACCCCAGCAGTGACAGGACATGAATTGTGGAGCCTTGAGGCAGAGGTGCTTTCAATGGGAGGCTTTCCCTAAAACCTGGGGCTGCCAGTGTGCCCAGGACAGGTGTGTGTGACACAGAGTGGCCCTATGCGCACACAGATTTCTATATTTATGGAGGTACAGCTTAGACAAAGGCCTGCATGCACCCAGGGTCCCTAATTCCCCTTCAGTCCCTCTCAGCAGCACCATTCCCTTTTTCCATCCCAGTCCCCCTTCACCAAAACAGAGAAACAAACCAACAAAACATTTTTTCCCATTTAGAAAAAAATGTTGAGCCTTTGAGCAAGAAACGTTTGTTTGATGGCAACGTGCTTATTTAGCCCGTGCCTGTGTCTATGGGCAAAGGGAAATACTGCAGCACCTCTTCCTTCATTATTAGCTGGGTTGGTAATTAGTTTGTTGAGAAGAAAGCCTTTACCTGGTGAGGTTCCATAGGGCTGGAGGTCACTGTGCAGTCGGTGCTGAGGTGCAGGAGCATCCCCCAGTCTGTGCAGCCAGGCTGGCTGTGGCACCCAGCTCCTCATCTCCGTGCTGTGGCCCTGGTGCAGCTGTCACAGCTCCTCTCCACGCTGATTAACCTCATCAGCATAACTGATCAAGTTGTCTGCAGAAAATGGGAGGCTAAATGCCTTTGCCAGGATCCATCCCAGTGGCCCAGCCGTGGTTGCCATGCCCAAGGTGCTGCAGGTGCTGTGTTGCAAAGGAATGAGTCTCCTCTCACCTCTTGCCTCAACCTTTCCCTTTTCCTGCCCCAGCTCACCCAACCCGTGCCTTGCAGATTGACTCTGATTAATTGCTCACTTAATTACCTTCTGCTGCGCTGTTGAACATGATGTCCTTCAAAGGCATCAGGAGTCTCAGCAGCTGACAGCAGCGCTGGAGATCTCAAACACTGACAGGAGGTTGGCACTGTGGGACTCCAGCGTGGCTTTTGGGCTTCTTACACACCTTTAAAAATCCCTTCCAAGCACTTTTCCCCTGCAACGACCTGCCAGCTCCCCCAGGACTTTCTCCTAACCTGCACAAGCCCCTCCGTGCCAGGATTTTCAATGTGTGTCATGAAATAAATGTTAAGTCACAAGGGGGAAGGGGGAGGGAACAACTGAAAAAATATATTTATTGGAGTAAATAAAAAAAAAAGTTACCCAAAATCCTTTATTGATACATTCTTGGATAATATCACAGGATCGAGAGAATGGAAGGGGAGGGAGGGGGTTGCGGCAAAGATTGGTTTCACTAAATTGGCACATAAGCAGCAAGATTAACGAAATTACTTATTACAAACAGTATAAAACATACATGCTTCTGTAAGTCCTTATCACACTGGTCAATCATGGTGGGGCATCAACAAAGAAAAACCTCAAGACATGTAAAAGCCATATTCTTTCTTCCAAATATCATAAGAATCATTGAAATTATTGCAAAATAGTCATATACCTTAAAGAAAAGAACAAAATAGAACACAAATACAAATATCAAACATAAATTATTAACATGTACCATAAAATACATTACTGGCATGCATTCCAAAGATCAAGACCTCTACTAAAACTCAGCAAAAATCCTTCCTGCTTCCTCTGCAGCCCATCGGAGGTGTGAAGGGGGGGGACAAACTTCGCCAGCACAGTTTTTGGTCTTTAAATTATTTTTTTGTTTGTTTGTTTGTTTAGTTAAAAAAAATAAGGTATATGGATTGCAGTGATACAAGAGTAATAGTACAAGTCATGTAGACAGGTCTCAGATCCTCAGTTGCCGGTTGGTTCGAGAAGTGCCAAGAGCACAGGGCCTCAATGAAACTGTGCATCCAGAACACAAACAGTGACCTGGGAACAACATGGATGGCAGTATGCAAAAATTCTCACAAACTGTACAGAGAGTTCAAAAACTTGCAGTCTGGAAGTACATAGAAAGACAGAGTTAGCCCCTTCGAGTCCAGAGCCGCCGAGCGCAGCGGGCCCAGGGAGCCGCTCCTGAGGCGCGGCCATGGCGGCACAAGGCCGGAGTGGCACGAGGCCGGAGTGGCACAGGGCCTGAGTGGCACAAGGCCATGGCGGCACAAGGCCAGGCAGCACAGGGCCAGGGCAGCACGAGGCCAGGGCAGCACAAAGCCATGGCAGCATGAAGCCATGGCAGCACAAAGCCATGGCGGCACAAGGCCAGGGCAGCACAAGGCCATGGCGGCACAAGGCCCAAGCGGCCCTGAGGCCATGGCAGCACAAGGCTGGAGTGGCACAGGGCCAGGGCAGCACAGGGCCAGGGCAGCACAAGGCCAGAGAGGCCCCAAGGCCAGGCCGGGCCAGGCCAGGCCAGCGCCATGTGGAGCCGGCAGCAATGGATGGATGGATTCCAGATCCCAGGATCAGCCTGGCATCATGGATGGATGGATCCCAATCCCAGGATCAG
>VRYO01000638.1:19944786-20016400 GCA_009812075.1 Sialia sialis | reverse complement strand
GAATGGGGACACACAAGGAATGGGGACACTGGGAATGGGGACACTGGGAATGGGACACACCAGGAATGGGGACGTGCTGGGAATGGGGACACTGGGAATAGGGACACTGGGAGTAAGGACACAGTAGAAATGGAGATGTGTTGGGAATGGGGACACTGGGAATGGGGACACACTGGGAATGGGAACATGCCGTGGCTCCTGGCCCCCAGTCCCGCCCGCAGGACTCCGGGCAGGCTCCCAGGCCAGCCCGAGCTCCAGCCCCAGCTCTGGCTCTAAACAGAATTAGCAGGGATTGATTTTGTCAGGCTCCTGCAGTCTGGGTGACTGTACTGCTGAGGCTCCACAACCAGATCCTATTAAGATTTCTTTTTTACAAAAACAGTGACATTTCCTCCAACTTCTTAAATCTCCTGGGCTAAACTTGGCTTTTCTCATGGATAAAGTGATTCTTATTATACTTTTATGACTTCTGAGAATTTTTCAGTATGTGGATGAAGGTACCAGCTTTCCCAATTATGACCTTCAAATCCAATCTGTTTGCAAACAGAAGGAAATCGAAGCAGTCAGAACTTTATGAGCGCCACTACAAGCTCCCATCAGGAAAAACTGCAAATATTTGCAGCTGAACACAAAGCAAAATGTTCTGCAGTACTCTGGCAACACTGACAGATCCAGGACACAGAATCACAGAATCACAGAATCACAGAATATCCTGAGCTGGAAGGGACCCACCAAGATCATCCAGCCCAGCTCCTTCCCTCACCCCAAATCCCCCCTGGGCATCCCTGGAGCTCCTGGAGCTCTGTGGGGCTGTGCCCATTCCCTGAGATCCAACCTAAACTCCACAGAAACCAAAAAAAGAGCCTGGATTTCCCGTTATCCCAGTTTGCTGAAACCCTGACATCTAAATCCCGGAGTCTTTGGGAGAATTTGGCAAAACTGAAGCAGTTTGCTGAGTATTTCCATTTTTTATGTGGCGTGTTTCATTTAAAAACTTTCTCAGGAAGATTTAAAGGATGTTGTGGAAGGAGAGGCGAGAACAACTGGATTTGTTCTGCAAATGTGCTTTTCAAATTCATTGGGTTTGAGCCTCGTCTCAGCCCCTGGGCAGATCCAGACTCAGGTATTTCCAAGATGGACATGAAGAACCCCACGTGTAGCTGCAGCCCTTTGCAATATTATCCTGAAACTCTCACTCAGCTCTTTCCTCACGCCCCAGACAGGAGCCAGTGCTGTCTGCTCGATCAAGCACTGATCCCACAAGGTGCTGATCATCTTCAGTTCCCATCAACTCCTCTTGCACACAAAGGTGTCCAACATCTGCCAGGATAAAATTCATTATCCTTCAAGGCTACACTACAAATATCCAATAAACTGGGGAATGTATTAAACGCTGAAGAAGGGTAAAATGAGCCTGGGGAAAAAAATAATGTCATGATGGAACAGGCTGCAGAGTAATTCCATGCATTATTTTGTGATGTACTTCAGCTTCAGCATGACATGCTCTGATTTCAGGGAGCCAGCAGCGTTTCCACGACAGAGATTTAGGTGCTCCCACTGCGAGTTCAGGTGATGCAGTGCCCCCCGGGTATCACTGGGGCTCTCAGCAAAACCAAGCTGAGTTTCGTCACCAGTTCAGCCGCACAACTCCTTCCTCATTCCCGATCCGTGCCAAAGGGATGGAGCCAGGATTGCTGCCTGGGTGGGCTCTGAGACGGTGACACAATCCTTGGCACGGCCCTGCCTCCCAGGATAATGCAGCTGACAAAAGCATCATCCATAATTCAGATAAAACGATCAATACAAGCCGTGTGGTTATTTTCAGAGAGGAAAGACAATCTTCCTTGCTCAGACGCTGTTGGGGATCACGTCCCCGATGGCTGCTGCAGCATTTCCCACCCTGCTCCTGCGCTAAGCCCAGCTCAGCCTCTGAGCGACTTCCAGACTGATCCCAGGCTCAGGAGAGAGAGAGCGCCTGGTAATGAATCTCTCCCGAGTCACAGCTCATCATTATCCCTGGCAATTAGCACCAGGTATGGATTCGATTTTCCTCAAAGAAATTCATTTCCATGAGAATGGGGCACGCTAATGAAACATGAGCGTTGCCACGCTCGGATCCAGCAGACACGAGCATCCCCTGCTCTGCGCACAGATCCACATCTCACAGCTCCGCTCCCCGACAGCGAGCACACCGGCCTCTACAAGGCACATCCACATGTTAATTAATGCACACTTAATGATTCCAGCCTCCTGGCAGCGAGCCAGGAGCAGCTCGAGGTGCAGGGACATCCCCAGCCCCGCATCACCGCTGCATCAGCGCTGCCTCATCCCGGGATGTGCCCATGGACCACAAGGGCTCTCCTGCGTTTGGACATCCCAAATGTGCTGTAGGAATGAAATATCCCGGCTGCTGCCCGCCTGTTTGCAAATAAAGGGGCTCCGGAGAAATCTGCACAGTGTAACTTCTCTGAAAAACAGATCTTTCAAAAGAGCCTAAAACCTCAAAAAGAGGTTTCCTGCCGCAGTTAAGCGCCATTTCCTGCTAATTTCCCGCTAATTAGTGGTGAAGAGTGACAGTGCCTACAGGAGAAGGAACCAGTACGGGACAGTGAGGGGTACACAGCAGCCAGGACCTGAGCACAGGTGACCCCACAGAGCCACGGAACCACGAGGCTGGAAAAGCCTCCAGGATGAGCCAGTGCAGCCCTCACCATGGCCACTAAACCCAGCGCTGAGGCCACCTCGGCTCGTGCCTAAGCCATTAGTGCACTCGTTAATCAAGAGACATTTCCAGGGGTGGGCACTCCCCCGCCTCCCTGGGAGCCTGAGCACTTTCAGTGAATTTTTTCCTAAATTTTTCCAACCTGGATGTCCCCGGTGCAGCCTGAGGCAGTTCCCCAGGCTGTATCATGGTTGCCTGGCAGAATTTGCAATTCCCTGGCAGAATCTGCAATCCCCTGGCAGAACTGCAGTTCTCTTGCACTCACCCATGCCAAGGCACCCAGAGCCTGCAGCAGCAGCACCCAATGGAGACAAGCTGCATGTGGGGACCAAACAGAGTCCCTAGAGCACAAGAACTCACTCCTTTCCAGCCTGCAGCCATCCCCTTGCAGGAGTGAGGCACAGGATGGGGAACAGCTGCCTCTCTGAGCCAGCAACACGGCAGAAACAAATACACAGAAGCAAAAATCCTCTTTGCACTTATGAGTTTCATCACTTGACTGGTTTTCATTATCTTGGGCACAGGTCACACACAAAGGAGCTCCCCCAGCACCCCAGAGCAAGGCAGAGCTGTCGATACTGACTCAGAGCAGATGTAATCACTTGCACTTCAATTTTATGCACATTTGTAACCTCTTCCATGCTTAAAGAGCAAAGATTTACAGTGCAAGGAATGAATGTTATTGCAGCCCCCAGGCATCTGGAGCTATCAAACATCTGAAACATCATCTCAGCACTCCCAGCTCTGGACACGGGATGGCTCCAAGCCTGAGCTCCTGCTCTCACTCCCTCTGCACTCACTGGGGCAGATCATTCTTAGCTCTTCTCTTTCATTTCCTTAATTCTGGCATATCATTTGTGCCAGGCAGAGCAGAGGCTGATTATTAAATCCTACTTCCAGTCCATCTAAAAGCAAAAAGGAGCGACGTGGCTTCTCCTCCATCTCTGCCAGAAAGACAAAGCTATCCCCATGCTCTGCTGCCTTTAAATTGGGGAATTTAGATGAGAGTGGGATGAAAGCAACAGGCCTAAATGATTCTACATGCTTGCCCAAACCCCAACAAATGGAATAAAGCTTGGAGAAAATAATTTTAAATTTGGTACCTAAATGTAAATGGATTGTTCTTTCACATTTTGACATCTCTCTTGTGCTGCCACAGTGTGCTGGCAGCTGCTCAGGTCTCTCAGTGGCTGCACTCTACAAAGCCATTTCACTACTGTGCTGCTGGGTCCCTCCAGCCTGCACAGGAGCAGTGGAACATCCTGTTTTAATTATAGAATATAGGTAAATGAAATCACAAAGACAGCATTAGGAAAAGCGTGCTCCTCCTAGCTGCTTTGCAGCCTTGTCTAATTGCTGATATCTTCAGGTGCCAGGCTCCCCTGCCACTCCTGCTGCAGCAGCACAGCTAGTGACATTCCAGCTGTGGGACATTCCTCAGCAGATCCCAGACAGCGCCAGGCAGGGCAAGGTGCTAAAAACACCCCTGCTGCTTCAGATTTCAGATTTTCTGGGACACAGCCTCTCAGGGGGCAGCTGGTGATGGGCTGGACAGGCTCTGGATGTGGCAGCCCCAGGACATGCTCAGTGGCACAATGCTCAGGTGACATTGCTCGGGTGACACCATCGGAGAGTCACTGATTGTCAGAAAAGTCCTCCAACATCGAGTCCAGCCCTTCCCCCAGCCCTGCCAAGGCCACCACTGCCCCCTGTCCCCAAGTGCCACCTGCACAGAGCTGTTCATCCCTCCAGGGATGGGGACTCAGCCTGCCCTGGGCAGCTGTGCCAGGGCTTCCCTTCCAGGGGAGGAACTTTCTCTAAGATCCAACCTAAACATTCCCTCGTGCAACTCGAGGCTGTTTTGTCCTGTCCTGTGCCAAATCCTCTTGGAGCATCCCCACATCCCTCTGGTGGATGTGGCCTTTGGGATCTCCAGCAGGACAGCTGGGGGATTGTCCTTGGGATCCATTGGAAATCCCCAAGCTGGCTGGCACTGCCAGGAGAGCACCAGCAGCAGAGAAACAGCCCTGCTCTGTTCACCCTGCAGTGCCTGGCTCACCTCGGGCCGTTCTCAAGGCAATTAATGATGAACAGTGGCTTCAGCTCATTAGGATAATGATGTTTGTGCCTGTGCATACAAGCACCGTGCTCAGAGCGGGGCTGGCAGATGCTGCAGGTGCATTCCATCCCAGGAGTCTGTCCTGTGTGCCACCTCACACAGCTTCCACTCCTGAATCCCTCCTGTTCTAGCCAGGGCTACGTTTTAGGGCTCCCTTATTACTGTCCCTTTTAGCAGGGCTGTCACAGAGCCCTGAGCCAGCCAGCCTGCAGACACAGGCTGTGACAGCTCCACTGAGCTCAGGGCACTGCCACAACCCCACCCAGAGCAGAGCCAGGGACGAGGAACAATTACAAATGCTCAGTGTCCCGGGTTCCTTTCATGAGCACTGCTTTGAAGCTCCCAGAAAAATTTAATGGGAAGGAAGAGTCCGACCTCGCCAGTTCCCAGGGCACCTGGGGTTTGGAGGTTTTCCTTTCAAAAGTCTGGCTTGGCTTCGAAAGCTTCCAAGCAGCAGCAGCTATGGGGTGTGTGTGTGTTTAATTCCTCAGTTTTCCTCTTTCTGTGAGAGCTGGGAATGCATCCGAGAGGAGGAGTGATAAAAGCACTTCTTGGCTAAGATAATGGCATAATAATAGCATCCATTCAGGGCACAGTGGCAAAGATCTGACCCTCTTAGAGCTTAAGACAGCGTGGGAGGGTTTGAGTACACAGAGTAAGTGTTTGCTTTGGGTCCTGCAAACGTGCAGGACTGAGCCCAGCCTGCTGGGGAAGCTCTCTGTGCATGAGGGTGAAGGGACACAGGGACAGCAATGCCATCAGACACGCCTGCAGAGCAGCACGAGCAGCTCTGCTTTGCAGTGCAATCATTCCTGTTCATTCCAGGGGAGCAGGCTCTCCCCAGTGAACCCAGAGAGCTCCCCGTCCCCTTCAGCCCAGAATGGTGTGAAGGTTTTTCTGCACTGTCCCTGTGCACAGGGAAGGAATGGACTGTTGGAAAGCTGAGTACAGGTAAATAATGGACACAGAGCTTTGGCACAGGGAACAGACAGAGCTGCTGTGCTGGAAAGCTTCTCCTGGTGGCACAGGGTAACCATTACACTCGCTGACACTGCTCTGGGGACATAACCCATGGGGCATGGCACAAACACACACTTCCCATTTCAGGAGAGTGCAGTGCTGAACTCCCTGTACCTGAGAGGGACTGAAACGCCACTGAAGTGACTGAGGACGGGCAGAGCAGCACCTGGGGGTGTCAGCACAGCCAGCCCTGAACATTCACAGTACAGAACAGAGAGTTAATGACTTCTTCTGATGCCTCTGTAACAATTCCCCTCTTGGATACCAGGAGCACTTTGGGTTTGCTGTGGTTTTCCAGCCCTGGGCAGTAAAACTCCTGGCCTGAAAAACCATCAGGGGTTTGCCAGAAAGAGAACTTGAGATTTTGAGTGAGGAAATAAGACTGATGGAGAAAGATTAGCTGTAGCACTCCAAACAGAAGCTAAAATGGATGGAGTACAGCACTGCTGAGGAACATCCATCCCAAGCATCTCTGGCTGCACTCTCTCCCCATCTCCTCCTTGTCTGCTTTGCTGATAAAATCCTCTGTGCAGGTGAAGCTGGACAGTGTGTCCCCATCAGCACCTGGAGCAGGGAGGGACTGCAGAGGGACACGGGCAGAGCTGTGTGTGTTCTGAGATGTGGGGACACAAATCCTGCTCCAGGGGAGGATGGAACCAGCCCAGGGACAAACACTGCACAGCCCCACACCGAGCCATGCCCAGGGCCTCACTGCACCACCTCATGTGGAGCTGCAAAGGTGCAGGAGATCTTAGCAAATGTGTTCCAAATGTTTATGAGGTTCTGGCAGGGAAGAAACAAACCCAACTCATATTCCTTAATTGGAGCCAGAGGTACAGAAACCTGCTAATTCCAACTGCATTTCTACTGCTGCTGTGTGAGTGCTGTGGACTGGAAAGATAACAAATGGAAGCAAATTATTTTCACCTGCTTAAAACAAAGTCATTAACAGCACTTTGGTTATCTTACCTGGAAAGCCAAGCTCTGCAGAGAGCTGTTAGAGCCAAGTGTGAAAACAGTTTGCATGGAACATAATTAAAATGATGACCTGAGTGATGGCTAAAACATCCCCGAGGAGCCTGGAGTCAGAGCTGCTGGAAAACAATTCACCTCTGCCTCCTGCCTGTGGGCTGAGCTGGCTCCAGGATGTCCCCAGAGCCTTGTCCCCAAGCCCTGTGCCCTGTCCACACATCTCTCCAGCCTTTATTTGTGCTGCCACCCTGCCAGGGAAGGATTCCTGCCCCAGCCCAGCCCAGGCTGCCCTCTGGCCATTCCCCTTGTGGTGTTCTCCAGCCCCTGGAAATGTTCTGTCTCCAGCTTTCCTGGCAGCCCCTAAGGCACCAGGAGACCACAGTCAGGTCACCCTGAGGCTTCTCTCCATCACTGCCAGGTCTCCAGCCTTCCCATGCTCACCCAGCAACCACAGCAGCAATATTTCCTTCCTCTCCCCTCCTGCCAGCTGGCCTGCTCCAGCTCCTTGGCAAGGAGTGTCAGTAACAAACATCCCAACAGGAAAATCACGGCTGTTCATGAGGTGCAAGGAGATCCAGTTCACTGGCAAATGTGTTCCTGGTGTACAGCCCTGCTCCAGCGTGGCTGACAAAATCACTGCGGAGCCACGCTGCTCAGCAGCCCCGCTTTGCTGCAATCAACGTTGAATTTTTTAGCAGAAAGTCTTGATTTCAAATAGCCTGGAAATGTTTAACAGCTGATATTAATAAGAGCCCAGATTTAATGCAGGGCTCTTTATCCCAGGGACACGATAAGCGTGGTGACAAGTGGTGTAGCTATGGCAACTCTATCTTTTCTGTTTCTTCTTCCCCTGAGCAGAAGCACAGGCACCTCACTGGGTGCAGTGCCAGGCTGCTCCCAGCTGGGACCAGAGCCTGGGAAACAGCTTAAAAACTGAGGGGAGCTCAGCCAAACCTCACATCCCAAAAATGGGCTGCATTTCTTCCCTCTTCCCTGCCTCCATGCTGTGCCTCATGGATTTACATGCATTTTCACATGCATTTATATGTATTTACATCTATTTTTACATGGATTTTTACATGGATTTATATGTATTTACATCTATTTTTACATGGATTTACATGTATTTTTACATGGATTTACATGTATTTTTACATGTATTTTTACAAGTATTTACATGTATTTACATGTATTTTTATTTGCTTTTTTTACATGGATTTTTACATGTATTTAACAAATTTACATGTATTTCACCTAACTCCCCTTCCTTGCTTTTCCATTTTTCTCTATGACTGGAAAATAACCCCCTGCCCTTGTTCCCTGCTGTCAGTCCAAGCCAAACAACCTCAGCCCAAAGCCAAAATTCCTTTTCAAGGCCCAAAGGATGCTCTCCTCTCATGGATCCCACTCCTCACTGGCACATCCCCCATTTCCTTCCCTGACCCAGGAAACACAAACATCCCCGCGGTGTGACAGCAGAGGAGCACCCAGAAATCCCAATTTCTGATGGGACCTTTTGGATTTCCTGCTGCAAATCCTCTGGTGCTCCCAGCCTCCCCAGCTCCCTGAGCTGCTGGGATTTTCCATGCTCTGCTCCCCACAAGGTGACCACACACATCAGGGTTTGCACAGCTCCACAGGGAGACAGGAACTGAGATTTTCTGCTGCTCTTACACAGTCTGGGCAGTTTCCTCCATCCTTGCAATCATGCCCACCAGAAACTGCCTGGATTTGTGTACCTCAGAAATTAATTTTGGTGCAATATTGCTTGAGGTTTTTCTCCTCTTTACCCCATCATTATTAGAATTTCTTTTTTGAACCCACTTGCCAGGTTTCAGTAGATTTATGAACCAAATCAGCCCTTCCAGCCACTGGTGCTGCTGCTGCTGGGAGCTCTTTGCAGCTGTGAGCTGCTCTCCAAATCCTGGATCCCAATGATCCCAATGATCCCAACGATCCCAGCGATCTCAGGCATTTCGGGGATGGGGAGGATGTGAGGATCTCCTGAGGTGAGTGAGGGCAGGCAGAGCCCCAGCAGCAGGGAGGTTATCCTGGCAGAGAGGAGTCACTGTAAATCTGTGGGAGACAAAAGCTGTGTCTTCTCCTTGATATTCCAATTTATAGATTTGACTGAATCTCCCTGAGAGGATGTAAGGAGTGATAAATTAGTCAAAGGGAGAACTCAGAGCTGCTGAGTTTGTTAAGAGGGACTGGTCCAAGAGGTACACCTGGGTCTGCTCACTCCTCACCCAGATCTCTCAGAAAAAAAAATCACATAAATGACACAGAAAACATGGAATGAATGATGAATACTCACACACTAATTAATCCTTGCTTGTGCTCACAGACATCCACACTCTGCACAGCTTTTCACATCCCAGGCACTCTAGCCACAAGTGTGTTTTTATTCACACATCAAACTCAAAGGTGATGGTTTAAGTGCCCTCAGAATTTCAATTTTTAAAAAGGAAACAGTCTGACACTTCCCTGCACATTGCAAGTGCTGTATTGTGTAAGTCATGAAAGGTGTGAGACAGTCTGCAGATAATTAACATGTGAGCAGGCAATCCTGTGAATGTACCATCAAAAGTCATTATTTTTAGATGCAAAAAAGAAAGTAACACCATCCCCAAATGGGATTTTGGGCAGGAATTGTGGAGGGTGGACATGCCCTGGATCCCTGGCAGTGCCCAGGGCAGGATGCACCTCTGTGCATTATAAAATTATGATATTATTATTATAAAATAAGGATATCACCCTTAGAAGGAATTTGTGATGTTTAGTTTTCCAGCCAGCCATTCCAGAACCAAAACAGATGCAGTGAAGAGCTGTCAAAGTCTTTCAGTTACCAATTCTGAGTGCAAATTCTCATTTCTTAGGAGCTTGCACTGAACAGAAAACCCCTCAAGTGGGGTTAACCACGGAGTGTTTGCTCAGGATGGAAGTGGCCAGACTTAAAGCAAAAATGACACTTCAATCCAGCCAATAATTACTGCCCAGCACGCACTGGAGGCTGAGCTGCAGAGCTGGGAGCCAGAGCCTTAAAGAGCTGTGTGTGCCTGGGCCACCTGCCTGTCCCCTGGGACACCTCTCTGTGTCATGGGCCACCTCTCTGTCCTGTCCCAGGGCCACCAGGCTGTCCCAAACCTGGGACCAGCACTCCATGGACACGTGTCTTGCAGTGCCTGCTGCCACCCTGCAGCTCAGCAGAGCCTCAGATGTTCCCTTGCCTTGCTCCCTGCTGCACAATTTCTCTCCACAAGGAGCTGTTTCCATCAGGCTCAGCAGCAGAGCAGCCCTGTGTGTCACTCCCAGGGACAATTTCAGACACGTGTGCCCTTGAATCACAAGCACAGAGTGACACAGCCACGTCAGGGTTCTGCAAACACCTCACACAAAACAAGTGTCACTGCACAGCCAGGATGATGTTTTCCTGCCAGCTCAGCCCTGCTTTTAATACCCTGCATTGTTTCGTGCTGCTCTTGGGTTTGTATTCCTGGGAGAGCAAATAAAACAGCAACAGGGCTCCAGGAGCTGCAGCAGTGCTGGGGCAGAGCTGGAAAAATCCTGGAGCCCTGCCAGGACCAGCACCATCCCTGGCTGCAGCATTTTCAAAGTTTTTCTGGACCAAATTTTGAAATCTGCTCAGAGAATCCGAGTGGCCAATTGCTTTTTATGGGACTTGGATGACAGAGTTATGTGTGTGCATTTGCAGACAGCAATTCCTTAGGTTATCTCCATTGTTACACGGAAAAAAATAATTTCAGAATCTGAGCTCCTAATTATTTTTTGTGCCATTTTTAAAAGAAGTCGTGTTTTATTTCAAAAATGGAATTCTCCTGAGATGTAGGTGTCTCCCATCTCTCTCTGATCTCCTTTATTCAGCAATTCCATGTGCCCAGAGCTGCCCTTTGCTCTCTGCCCTCACTGCAGAGATGCTCTGAGTGCCCCTGGGCTTTGTCCCATTCCTGAGCCCAGCCCTGCCCCGGGGCTCCCAGAGCTTCTCCCTGCCATCCCTTCTGCTGGAGTGGACATAATGGCCCTGATTCAAACACAATAAAAACCAATTTGAGCTCTCAGCAGGACGGAATTGATGCTGGAGGTGGGGCAATTTCCACCAGCCACAGATACTGGTAATTTCTGTTCCTGTGACTCAGAGACTCCATTCAAGCAGCACCCCAACCTTTGCTGATAGAAGTTCTGGCCTGCCAGAGCCCAGCTAACCATTCTGAAGGATGAATACAATACAGGGATTTTTTCCAGCCCTCAAGAACCAAGGTCCAACCTTTTGTACCTGAGCAAAGTCCCCTGAACTGTGAGAAACATTTATTAGAGGTGGGTAATCATTTCTCTGCAGTGCCAGAGGCTTCCTCACTCCCTCCCTGCCCCAGGAATGCCAGGCTGCTGCAGCCACAAACACCACAGGAGCTCACACAGCCCCAATCACCACGGCACGCAGGGAAAGCCACCCTCAAAAATTGTTCACTCCTGCTTCCAGGGGGCAGGGGCACTGCACTGCCCCTGGGGAATGGAGCTTTTCAGCTTTGGAGCCATTGATAGTTTTGGAATCACAGACAGTTTTGGAATAATTGATAGTTTTGGAGCCACTGATACTTTTGGAATTGATAATTTTGAAATAATCGATAGTTTGGAATCATTGATAGTTTTGAAACCATTGACAATTTTGGAATCATTGATAGTTTTGGAATAATTTTTGGAATCACTAATAGTTTTGGATCCATTGATAGTTTTGGATTCATTGATAGTTTTGGAATAATTTTTGGAATTATTGATAGTTTTGGAGCCACTGATATTTTTGAAATCATTGATAGTTTGGAATCATTGATAGTTTGGAATCCTTTTTGGAACCATTGATAGTTTGGAATAATTGATGGTTTTATCCATCCCACTTTGGCAAATGTTCTCTCTTTACTGCCCAGCCCTGAGGGTGGAGGTGCTGGGGGTGACTCAGAAAACACTGCCTGAGTTCTCAGAGCTGATGCCAGAATTAACTTCTGATCACTTGTTTGTTCATTTTTAAATCAATACCTCCATCCTCAAGGGCTTTAAGGAGACCCAGCTGCAGAGGTGGAAGCAGGAGAGCTGGGGCTGAGGATTCCAGCAGGGACTGTAACCAGCCAGGGCTCTCTCCTTGCCCAGGCAAACCCTCCCCTGGCAGCTCTTGGTCACAGGTTTGTGAACAATTTTTAAGTTAGATATTTGTTTTAACACAGCTGCACTAATGAACATTTCTCATATTGTTCTGTATATAACAAAAAGAGTCATAATAATAATCATCATCATTTGAGAATACAATAATAGAAGCTGGGTTTTCCTTACCTTTTGGGAAAGCAGGCAAAAGCTACACAGTGGGTGGAAGAGTGTACCAAGTCACAGACTTTTGAACACTCTTTCTTACTGCTGGTATAGAGTCTACAGGGAAAGTAAACACATTGATGTAGCATGGGTCTGGGCACAGGAACACTCCCAGCCTGCCCTGCCCTGCCCTGGGCTCCTGCACTGCCCTGCCTCAGCCTGGGGCACAGCCCAGGAGCCAGCCCTGCCAGCCCCAGGAGCTCAGGTACCTGCACCCAGAGAGCTCAGGTACCTGCACCTGCCAGCCCCAAGAGCTCCAGAGAGCCAGGGCAGGGAGCTGAGGTACGTGCACCCTGTTCAGCCCCAAGAGCTCAGATACCTGCACCCTGTTCAGCCCCAAGAGCTCAGGTACCTGCACCCTGTTCAGCTCCAGAGCCAGGGCAGGGAGCTCAGGTACCTCCAAACACGGGGCAGCCCCACAGGAGAGCAGGGTTGGCTGGGCTGGCTTCTCCTTCCTCTGCCCTCAACCAGCTCTGGGTATTTGGCTGCAGTCTCAGAGCCCCCATCCCTCCTCAGCCCCAGAGTTGCTCCCAGGATCCTTGGCATCATCCTGAATGTTTTCCCCAGGAAGGTGGAAGGATAATTACATGTACATCTCTATAAATTCAGTATGGGCTGCAGGTTCAAGCCTTTCTCTCCCCGTGTGACACTGGAGCAGACAGCCCAGCAGGGCCCTCACTGCCTCAGACACCTGAGCTCCACCAGAAACACCTTCCCAAGCAGTGAAACTCAACCCAAGACACACAAAGAGCACAACAAACTGATGCCAGAGTGGCTGATCCAGCCGTGGCCCAGCAGGGAAAGCCGTGCAGGGAGTGACAGCAGCACATGCCAGATGGCAAACAGCAATGACAACAGAGCTCTCCTCAATGGACTGGGAGGCTTGGCCTGAACAGATCCTAATCAGCAGGAAAACCCTCCCTGGGGGGCTGGGGAGCTCAGCTTGTGACACCTCTGCTTTTCCAGGGGTCCCATGGAATGTGTGACACAGCCAGAGGGGAGCTCACTGCACTCAGGGGACTCTCCTCTCCTGTCAATCACAGGCTCCTGTGACACTCACTCCAAACCCCCCCCATCTCCTCACAGCTCTGTTCTGAATTCCAGCACACTGCCCCAGGGCTGTGTGCAGGATGAGGATCCCTGCTCCCGCTCACAAACATTCACATTTCCAGCCCCACAGGGGTCTGGGCTGGAAGAGACCCCGAATCCACCCAGTGCCACCCCAGCCATGGCAGGGACACTGTCACTGTCCCTCTGCTCCAGCCCTGTCCAGCCTGGCCTTGTGCACTGCCAGGGAGCCAGCTTTTAAAGGGCTGCTAAACCTTGGAGATCTTTCCCAGGCTGTTTCTCTGTAAAACCACCCACATTTGTGCTTTGACTGGGGCCTGTGAGCAGGACAGGCCACAAATCTGGGCTCAGCCCCCAAATTCCCAGTGTTTGGAGGCACAGGGGTCCCGTGCTGGTGCTCCCTGCTCTGGGGGAACACTCCTGGCTTTCCAACAAAACAGTTCCAGCTGCTGAGCAAGCACCAGTACAGCCCCTGAGACAGAAAATCCAACTGGAACCCACTGAACAGAGAGAAAATCCAACTGGAACCTACTGTACAGAGAGAAAATCCCACTGGGAGCCCCACTGTATAGAGAGAAAATCAAACTGGGAACCCCACTGAACAGAGAGAAAATCCAACTGGGAACTGGAACCCTCATTGTAGAGAGAAAATCCAACTGGGACCCACTGTACAGAGAGAAAATCCAACTGGGAACCCCAATGTGCAGAGAGAAAATCAAACTGTAACCCTCATTGTACAGAGAGAAAATCAAACTGGGAACTGGAACCCTCATTGTAGAGAAAGAAAATCCAACTGGAACCCACTGTACAGAGAGAAAATCCAACTGGGACCCACTGTGCAGAGAGAAAAATCAAACTGCAAACTCTAATTCTACAGAGAGAAAATCCAACTGGGAACTGGAACCCTCATTGTACAGAGAGAAAATCCAACTGGAACCCACTGTAAAGAGAGAAAATCCAACTGGAACCCACTGAACAGAGAGAAAATCCCACTGGGACCACTCCTGTCCTTGCACACAGAGCTGGGCCAGGCCAGCTCTGGTTCTTTTCCTCTCCAGGAATTTCCCCTGAGCCCCAGAGCCTTGCATGGCTCCCAGCTTTTGAAAGAAGATATTTGAGATTTGTAAAAAAATTTGCTCTGAGAGTTGATGCATCCAGGACAATTTGTAATTCACATTTCCTATCTTCTGATTGGTAAATCTCTGGAAATTTCCCTGTTCACAGTATAAAATATTTTTAAAGTGGAATTGCTATAAAAACATCAAACCCATTTTTATGTATGGACACCACACTCAAAATTTCACTGAAAATTTTGCTTGGATGTTATGACTTTTTTTTAAAGCTCACTAATACAATTTGCATTTTTTGCCACCTAAATATGGAACCGTAAACAACTTTTATTCAACAGAATATTCAATTTTTGAATAAAGAAACTGAATTCAGGTTAATTGCTTTTATCCACATTCCTGAATGCTGCCTGATCAGGGAGCTGATCAATAACCTAATCAATGCTATAGGGCAGTAACTGAAGCACTTCCACTGTCACTAATGTACCCAGCAACTTTCAATTACAGCAGAAGTTTATTTCATTTGATTTTCTAACTCTCGTTATGAACACCAGACCTGGCAATGAATGAGTAGTGTTGCAGCTCAGACTGTCAACAGATGGAATTCCAGTTAAATAATGCTTTAAAAAATACATACTTCACAAATGATCAAAAAGAAGTACAAGTTTCAAAACCAGAATCTCAGAGGCTGCACATTTCGTAACAAACACATTCAGGAGTTTAAAATCCCTCTCAGGGAAGGCTCCAGGCAGAAGTGACACATCTGGTGACACCAGGGCCCTGCCTCAAAAACTTGTCCTGGTCTGCAGCCCTGGACTGAAACTGGGGGTCAGAACCAGGTGGACAGTGAGCAGTATTTACTTTTACTGAAAATATTTCCTTCCCAAAGAAACATCTGGGGGAAAATAGAAAACTTCTCAGCAGTGTGGAGGCAGCAGTAAGTTGTGCCCAGGGGGATGGGACAGGAGGGGAGCTGGGCTGGGATGTCCCCAGGCTGGGATGTGCCCAGTGTCACAGCTTGGGTGCCTTTCCCTTGGGTCAAGTTTGGACATGAAATTCTTACATTTGGGGTTTTGTGGGCAGAAACTGATTTCAGTGATGAGTGCAGTGCACCAGCAGCACATTTCCCTGCCCGGCCCAGCTGGATTCCAAATTCTCTTTTCCTCCCTTCCCTTCCTGACACTGGCAGAGAACCCTGAGTGTCACTGGTGACAGCCCAGGGCAGGAATTCCTTTATTTCCTCCTGCGTTCTGTCCAGCACAGTCCTTCATTTGTGAGAGCCACTTCCTCCCTGTCATGTCAGAACCCAGGCCAGCTCCCAGGAATGAATTCAGCTTTTCCAGCTGGAATGTGTTTTGTACCTGACCTGCATGGTCAGACACCAGAGAGAAATCCTGCAGGGGGGAGGGAAAGGGCAGTGTCAGGGATCTGCTGCCTCTCCAGGCAGGAATTCCAGCAGGATCAACAGGGCAGGAATTCCACCAGCATTAATGAGACAGGAATTCCACCAGCATTAATGGGACAGGGATTCATTAATGAGACAGGAATTCCAGCAGCATTAATAAGACAGGAATTCATTAATGGGACAGGAATTCCAGCAGTATTAATGGGGCAGGAATTCATTAATGGACAGGAATTCCAGCAGCATTAGGGACAGGAATTCATTAATGGGATAGGAACTCCAGCAGTATTAATGGGGCAGGAATTCATGAATGGACAGGAATTCCAGCAGCATTAGGGACAGGAATTCATTAATGGGATAGGAATTCCAGCAGCATTAATGGGGCAGAAATTCATTAATGGGACAGGACTTCCATCAGGATTAACAGGACAGGAATTCCAGCAACATTAATGGGACAGGAATTCCAGCAGCATTAATGGGACAGGAATTCCAGCAGTATTAATGGGGCAGCAATTCATTAATGGACAGGAATTCCAACAGCATTGACAGGACAGGAATTCATTAATGGGACAGTAATTCCAGCAGCATTAACGGGACAGGAATTCCAGCAGCATTAACAAGACAGGAATTCCAGCAGCTTTAATGGGACAGGGATTCCTTAACGGGACAAGAAGTGACAGGGATTGCAGCAGAGCAGGGGCAGGGAAATGACATTTCTCCCCATTCACATCTGGTTTTGCACCAAATGTGCAGACGTGCCCAAAGCTTTGCAGGGTGCTGAGCAGTTGTGCAGCTGCCTCCTTCCTCAGCTCCTTCTAGATTCAAATGCAAATCAAATTTGATGGCCTCAGTCTGTAATTTCGTGCTGTGCCATCCTCTGCTATGCACATTAAGGAAACTAGAAGTGTCTTTGCCATCTATTTTCCTTTTAAATCGGTGGCAAGATTTGCATGAAGCCCAGATAAAATCCCTAAATGAGAATCTTCAGGGAGTGTGAGAGTTTTGCAAAGCAACTTTGCAAGAGGCAGGATGGGAGCTGGGGTTGGCAGAGTCACTGCGCTTGTTGCTGCGGGACCTGTCCCTGCCAGGGCCAGCTGGGCAGGATCTGTGCCCAGGGATGTGCTGACCCCTCACTCACAGGGGGAGAGCAGGGGACACGAGTGTCTCACAGCTCCTGAACCCTTCCCGAGCTCTAACCCTGCCAAAAGGCACAGCTCAAACAGCAGAGCCAAAACCGGAGAATTTCAAACCCACACCGCAGCCAACAGCGGTGGAAGCAACAGAAACCCTGACAGGGCCTCCCTGGAAAATCATCCCTTAGATAAGAAACTGCCTACTTAGAATGACAAATACTAGAATTTTTTTGCAGACTCCCACTTTATCTCTTTGTGCTTTAATTGCTCGTTTTTTGATCCCTTGGGTGATTGGTCACTTTCTACATAAAATCCTTAGTAGCTGGTCAGTTTTACAATCCCCTATGCCATTGGCTCATTTCTAAGGCACCCTGACCCTACAAAACCCCCTTAGAGCCCCGTGTGTTTGGAGTGCTGCTTGGCCCCCTTTGTGGAAGAAATAAAGCGTCTGCAGAACCTCAGCAGCTTTCTCTGTTGGTTAAGGGAGCTTTGCAAGCAGAGCAGACAAAAAGAGCCAACGGCCTCTAGGCATTGCACTGAAACCTGCCTGAAGCAGCAGGAGAAGCTGTTCCTTACAGAACCTCTTATCCAGGCTTGCTGTGGCAGCTTGGGACAAACCCTAAACCCTACAAAATGCAGCATTTGAAACGCACTGGAGCCAAAGCGGAGAGTTCCCCGCTGGGCAGGGCTGCGAGCAGCGATGGAGCAGAGCAAGCAGGACAGGCAGGGCAGGCCTGGGCTGGGCTGGGCTGTACTCACTGTTGGGGTCCAGGTTCTCGCAGAGCTCCGTCTTGGCCTCGCCGTTGGGGCGGTCGCTGGGCTTGTGGGACAGGCGCGACGACATGGTGGCCGCCGTCACCACTGCCTTGAAGCTGCGCTTGCGCTTCTGCACGTTGAGCTCGGGGTGGAAGATGATGATGTAAACCTTGGGCATGTAGAGCATCCCCAGCGCCACCGACGCGCTCAGGTTCATGGAGATGGTGAGCGTGGTGGTCTGGATGTAGAGCTGTGGGACGAGACGGGGGTTACACACAGGAAAGTCCAGTGTGGAGATTGTTAACCAGCATGGGGTTACACACAGCACAAATGTGAGGTGTAAAGTGATTGTTAACCAGCATGGGGTTACACACAGCACAAATACCCAGTGTAAAGAGATTGTTAACCAGGCAGTTGCACACAGCACTGCACACAAATACCCAGTGTAGAGTGATTGTTAACCAGTGTGTGTGTTACACACAGGAAAGTCCAGTGTGGAGAGATTGTTAACCAGCATGGGGTTACACACAGCACAAATGTGAGGTGTAAAGTGATTGTTAACCAGGCAGTTACACACAGAACTGCACACAAATATCCAGTGTAAAGAGATTGTTAACCAATGTGTGGGTTACACACAGGAATGTCCAGTGGAAACTGATTGTTAACCAGGCAGTTACACACAGCACAAATACCCAGTGTAGAGTGATTGTTAACCAGTGTGTGTTACACACAGCACTGCACACAAATATCCAGTGTAAAGTGATTGTTAACCAGGCTGTTACACACAGCACTGCCCACAAATATCCAGTGTAAAGTGATTGTTAACCAGTGTGTGTTACACACAGCACTGCACACAAATATCCAGTGTAAAGTGATTGTTAACCAGGCTGTTACACACAGCACAAATATGAGGTGTAGAGAGATTGCTAACCAGTGTGTGTGTTACACACAGCACAAATAGCCAGTGTAAAGAGTTTGTTAACCAGGCTGTTACACACAGCACTGCACAGGAACACCCAGTGTAAAGTGATTGTTAACCAGTGTGTGTGTTACACACAGGAATGTCCAGTATAAAGTGATTGTTAACCAGGCTGTGTGTAACACACAGCACAAATATCCAGTGTAAAGTCATTTATAACCAGGCTGTGGGTTACACACAGCACTGCACAGGAGAACCCAGTGTAAAGAGATTCATAACCTCTCTGTGTGCACGTTACACACACAGCACTGTACACACAGATATCCAGTATAAAGTCATTTTTAACCAGTCTGTGTGTTACAAACAGCATTGCACACACACATTCAGTATAAAATCATTTTTAACCAGTCTGTGTGTTACACACAGCACTGCACACACACACACACTCAGTATAAAGTGATTTTTAACCACTCTGTGTGTCACACACCATGGGCCTGGCTAGCCTGTAGCACTTCACACCCACACCCATTTTACAGGGATTTTTAACCAGTTTGCAGTGAAGATGTGTGAGCTGAGACCTTGCACTGATGTCCCACACAAATCCCCTGCCTGACCACAGCAGCCCCAGGGCCAGACTCGACACAATTCCCACAAGTCATGGCACAGCTTTGGCTCATTTATTCAGAGTGCAGAGCAGATTTGGATTGAAACAATTCTGATATAAATTAGGGTTTACCTGAACGGTAACTTATAGAAGAGAAGCTGTACTATCACAGGTTAGTAGGAATTTCTGACTTTTAAAGGAAGGTGGGATTTTCTAGTTTTTACTTGAATTCTCTGCAATTTACTGCAGTAACTTTGCAGAGGGTACACAACCATTCCTGTGCTCATTATTGTGGAAAAATATTTTCAAGTCAAAGAGCAAGTACTGAGATGAGTATTCAGAGAAAGGAGAGGGATTAAAAAATGTACTCTGCAAATATACAGGGTAGAAAAGCCTTTTTTACCCCCTCCTTTTTTCAAACTGTCTTTTCAGGGGACACACAGGGTAAACCAGAACAATTCAGAGGATTCAGCACAATTAAAAGGCACAGAGACAGCACAACACAGGTGTGGAGGAGCTGAGGAAAAAATTCAGAAATTCAATCGACAGGAAATCCAGAGAGATGGGAAAAGCATCACACACTCAGGCTGTTTGCTTCAGTTCCTCTTTTCCTCCTTTCAGTCTGAACTTGTGATGGAAAAGCTCTGGGAACAGCACAAATGTCCCCAGAACATCAGGGCTGTCCCTGCAGGTGGCACAGACAGGTACTACCTGTTTAATTTTTGTATTTTTATAATGTAGAATTTTATAATTATGGAATTTAAAATTATATAATATATCATTTTTCATGTTTATAAATGTTATAATTATTTTTATAGTAATTTTATTTTGATCTGCCCAGTTAGGGACATTGTGCAGCAGTGCCCAGGACCCTCCCCAGGGCTGCCCAGTTTGGAACTGGTGTGACTGGGAGCTGCCTCTCCCTGGGCATTTCTGATCCAACACAGCAGCAGCAGCTCAGCAACTCAGTTTTGATTTTTCCTGCCGGAAAGGGGTTGAAGGTGAAATGATTATTTAATCAAAGGGATCTTTGGCAGCACCTCAGCAGATTCCCACCTTACAAACACTGATGGGAGATAAAAGCCAAGGGAGAGAAGAGCATTTGTAGAACAAGGAGGGATGAGTGACACACAAAGCTTCTCATGACAAATGGGAGCAGCCTAAAGATAAGGGAAACTAATAGATATGCTTATTATGCAGAGCCTCAGTTTTATGTGTTTTATCTCTGCTTTGTGGTTTTACCAGCCAGACATAAAAATGCAGTTTACGTGAAACTATTTCATTTCTTATTTCACTTCTTCTGATAAATTCTGGAGAAGCATTTTAGATGAATGCAAATGGCAGACTTAGAGTACAAAGGATCAGATTTAACTGACAATGGGACTCTAATAACTCGTGCGTGCCTTTTGCAGCTGGCTGCCGAACCTGGCAGCTCCCAAACCCGAGATTAAATTAAGAAATTAAGATGCAGATTTAGTGAGAGATGCTTGAACTTGACTGGAATGAGAGCTGGGACCCAGCCTGTTGAGCCTGGAGGGGAGAAGCTCTGGGGTGACACAACGGTGGTGACACAGTCTGGTGACTGAAGGAGCTCCAGGAAACTGGAGAGGGAGGAATTCCAAGGGATGGACACAGGGAATGGCTTCAAACTGCCAGAGAACAGGGCTGGATGGGGTCTTGGGAAGGAATTCCTGGCTGGGAGGGTGGGGAGGGGATGGCAGTGCCCAAGGTTGGACACTGGAGATGGTGGGAGGTGTCCCTGCCATGACAGGGGTGGGATGGATGGGATTTAGGATCCCTGGATGGGATTTCAGGTCCCTGGATGGGATTTAGGGTCCCTGGATAGGATTTAGGGTCCCTGGATGAGATTTAGGGTCCCTGGATGGGATTTAGGGTCCCTGGATGGGGTTTAGGGTCCCTGGGTGGGATTTAGGGTCCCTGGATGGGATTTAAGGTCCCTGGATGAGATTTAGGGTCCCTGGATGGGGTTTCAGGTCCCTGAATGAGATTTAGGGTTCCTGAATGGGATTTAGGGTCCCTGGACGGGGTTTCAGGTCCCTCGCATTCCATCCCATGACTGGAAGTGTTGCCAGAGCAAATCGAGGCTTAGGGTCACCCTCACTCAAGACTCCTCTCTCTCAAGCAGACTCTGACTTTTGACAAATTTTAACTTCACACACCGAGCTGCAAATGCAGGGACTTTGAAGCAGGCACTGGAGAAAACCCAGCCCTGAGGACATAATTCACATGCAAAAGCACCTCGATTTTATCACTGCTTTTACATAAGTGATTCCCATTTGAATTTTAGATTTTTATGTTTTCCACATTCTTACTTTATTCATGCAAATCACAGAAATTGCCCTCCAAACCTTGAGAGAAAATTGGACTGGTCTGGAATGCACACATCTAATAACGGGCAATTTTTATAGAACAAAATACATCAATGGCTGGTTCTGCATGAACTGTGATTTCTCTGGGAAGCAGAGCACTGATCTCTGTCTGCCAGCCCAGGAGAGATTTCCAGCTGCTGGGCCAGAAGAACTGAACTTACAGTTTAGAGAACAACTTCACTCAGAGCTGTAGAGCTTTGAAAAGTCCCTTTAGGAGTCAGGAATCCTTTTTGCAGGCTAAAGCTCTGCCTTCAATCTAATCAGGAGCAACTGCTCCTTTTTCTAATTCAGCTTTCTAATTATGCACTGAATTGTGTTATGTTGCAATATGGAAATAAAGTGGTGACTTGAGATATTTTTGGACTCGTGCTATTACAAGCCAATTTATCTCACTTTTGTATGGGAATTAAAACAAATGTTCTTACAGATGAAGTAGAGGGTTTATGAATCTCCCAGAAGGCTTTTCCAGGTCATCTGAAGATTCTATCTCATTCTCTACATTATGTTGTGCAAATATAAGAATGAGGAACACTTTTTAATAAAAATTAAAATTAGCTTCCCCTGCGCTGTGTTTGCAAAAACCTGGGGAGTGAAAGGACCTGAATGCAGATGTGGGCTGGGACATTTGGGGGTGCAGGAGGAGTGAGGGCACTGCTCCCCTCTTGCATGAGCTCTGGGAACCCCAAACTCACCTGCACGTCCCTCTCATCTCCCAGGGAACCCTGTATATAAATATATAGATACACCCAGTATCCATTCATGCCAACAAAAGGAGAATTCCTCAAACAGAAACATCTGAAAAATAACGTGCTGAGGGCAGGAGCATGTGCCAGCCCCTGGAGAGCAGGGAGGGATGAGAGAGCAGGGAGGGATGGGGGGAGCAGGGAGGGATGGGAAGAGCAGGGAGGGATGCAGGAGAGCAGGGAGGGATGCAGGAGAACAGGGAGAGATCGTGGCCCGGCATGTTCCCACAGCAGGAGGCTCAGCCAGCAAAAGGAAAACATTCCCAGAGAGTCACACCTGCACAGCCAGCACCGAGTGAGCAGCACTGAAAGGACAAGTCCCCAATTCCCAGAGCCTGCACGGTGAAACTGCTGCGCCTGATGTCACCTTGTCAGAGCCACTGCTCATTCCCACGTCCCAAGAGCACCCAGCACATTGAGTTTTCCAGCTGCTGCTTCACAGGAAAACGTGTGCAGGAGAGCTGAAGTGAATGTCTGTGTTTTAAATATCTCAGTTATTCCAGCTAAATATTTTATACAGCTTGTTCCCTTATATTAGGAACTTCCTTATGCAAGAAATTTGCATGCACCAAAAATAAACGTTTATGGGTTATATCTATAACTTGTGTGTGAGAATTCAAAGCAGCAAATACTGGAGCACTTGCTCTGAGGGTTCTGATGCAGATGCAGAGGAGGAGGAATTTTCTCCCTCCAGCCTGAGACAGAAACTCTAACAGCTTATCAGGAAGGAAATAAAATTAGCCAGATAATTGGACAGAGCAGCAATGGAAAAGAAAGTGCTGCTTCCAAACAGCATCTGATGGCTGAGACAGGAACCGGAGCAGTCTCAGAGGCAATCCCACAAATGCCACAGTTCATACAGAAAACATCCAGCAGATTGCTCCTCTGATGGCCATGGCCAAGGTGATGGATGTGGCACACAGGTGAAGGACATGGCACACAGGTGAAGGACATGGCACACATGGCCAAGGTGATGGATATGGCACATGGGGCACACATGGCACACATGGCCAAGGTGATGGGCAGGATTTGCAGTGGGTGAAGGTTCCCCCCAGGTCCCAGCCATTCCCCAGTGCAGGATTGTGGGAATACAACTGGAGAGCAGAACTGCTCAGCTTGTCACAACCAATGTGGATCTGTTCGCCGTAGTAGGCCCAAGCCTTGGCGGGAGTGAGTAGGCCCAAGCCTTGGCAGAAGCCAGCGGGATTTTGGAGAAGGAATGTAAGAGATAAGGTGCTTGGTACAGAGTGCTTAGCATGCAGTTTCTATGGGGATTTGCGGGAAATATTGTATCTACCTGGCTAGCTTAAAGGAGGCCTAGATTGAGCAATGCTGTCTAGTTACAATTAAGCAATATACCTTAATTACACGAATATTATTGGCGTGCTATTTTTAGTAACAATAGGAAAAGTATATAAACTTTGCTTTGTGGATCAATAAACGGCTTCATGGCTCCTTGCAAGCAATTCATGAAGACCCCGTCTCTTCATTTCCACAGCCGTCACAGGATTGTCCTGAGACCCTCTGGTCTGGGGCTGGTCAGAGACTGCAGCCACAGCAGGCCTGCGTAGGATTTCAGGCACAGCCGGAGGGAAGAGCTCCAGAAGTGCCATTATCAACCCTCAGACGTCTCTTGCCTGGCATTCCTGTTTGTGATCATAGCTCTAAAATAAGTCACACGTCACTAAAAGAGGCAAACACAAAGTGCAGCAGGAGCAATGTACATCCTCAACTTCTATTATTAAAATAATGGCTTTTCCCTCTCTCACGGGCTGAGCACTTGGCTTTTTTGAGCTAGAAATAATTCTTCATCTGTCACTTCTTGCAGAAAACAAAAAAAAGGAAGGGCAAAAAAGAAAAAACCTTCATTGCCTTGCTCCCCCTTGCACTGCACTGCTAAATTGACTGACACACAATCTTGGCATTTTCGAGTATTCAGAGCCAGACTCTGGCTGCTGTTGTAAATCATATTTCTCCACACTTATTGCATTTTATTCATTTTATACATGACCAGAGATTAGAGTTCAAATGAAACAGATTTTGCTATCCTTCTTATATTCTAAACGTCACCAGTCTAGAAATCTTTAATTTTACTCACTTCAACTATTGAATAATTCAATGTAAAAGGAGAAAAAACCAACCCTGCAACCCTCAGCTGGAGATTTTGAGGAAAATAAAGTGAGAACCCAGGGCTGTGTCTCTGCAGGATGGTGGCACTGCTCAGTGCTGGCACTGGCACTGGGGTCCCCAAGGGCACAGGATGTCCCTAGGAACACACAATCTGGAATTTCACATTTCACTCTGCAGTCATTCAGGATACATGGAGCTAAGAAATAGTCAGAAAATCCTGAACAATAGAAGGGTATTAAAAAAAAAAAAACAACAAACAACTTTAGATGCTCAGCCTCACCTGATGATGTGTTCAGGTGAACCTCTCTGACCACTGGGTTAAGGAATTTATTAAAAATTCTTCCCAGAAGTCTCCACCAGAGCAAAGGAGGTGCTGGCATGCAGTGCTCAAGGCAGGAGAACCTGGAGTGCAGTTTGGGTTTCCCTGGAAAACCTACAGTGCCTTGGAGGTTTCTCTCTCTTCCCACCCTGCAGTAAACCCTGAGTTTGGGCAGGAGGCTCAGAGCTCAAGGACTCATCCTCCTCATCCTCCTCATCCTCCTCATCCTCCCCATCCTCCTCATCCTCCTTATCCTCCTCATCCCTCTCACCCTCCTCATCCTCCTCGTCCTCCTCATCCTCTGAGGAGCAGCAGGATGCAAACCCAGCTTGGCTCTGCACCCCCAGGTGCGGGCAGGGCTGGGGGTGACACGGGGGGCTCCTGGGCAGGTCCAGCTGGCCCCAGGGTGGGCTGGCAGCCACAGCAGCTCCTGATGTGCCCAGGTTGTCATGGCAATGCTGAGCACAGCCCTGGGAGCTGCAGCTCTGCCTCGCCAGCTCTCAGAGATGCTGAAATGATTCAGGGCCTGCACAGGAGAGGCTCCAACGCCCTGGTGCTTCTCTCTCCACTCTGCCTCTTTAACCAGTCTGGGCTTGCAGTTTTGTTTTACTGCCCAGTAAATCACACAGCCAGGACAGCAAGCAGCCCTTTCACTTCAGGTATTCATAAATCCATAATCCAGAGGAAGGACAAGCATTGTTAAGGTTCCCCGGTCACACACAGTAAGCCAAGACTGAGAAAACAAAGCCAAAGGAACAAGTCAAGCCTTGAGCCAGCCCTGCAGGAGGAGTCAGCAGTGCAGCCCCAGCTCAGGGTTTGTTTCTCCTGCCCTGACTGGGCTCACACTGAGCTGTACTCGGTGCCCATCCCACCCAGGCTCTCCTGTCCATCTGCAGACCTGCCAGGATGCAAACCCAGCTATTTCAGCCCAGCCATGCCCCTAAGGAGAGCAGAAGGTTCATCTTACACAGCCAGCTCCAACACTCTCCTTCTGTCCTTTCACTCCAATTCTGCCTCCCCTGACCCAGCCACATGAATGTTTGATTTCTTTCCAGCCAGTCTGGCCCACTTGGAAAGCTCTCCCTGAGATCAAACTGCTCATTTTCTGAAACACTCCAGTTAATAAATTCCCTTTGCCTCCACTTACTTCAGCAGCTGAACATCCTCAATCCCTGACACACTGGGCTCACAGAAACTCACCCCAAACCTTCCCCCATCCTCAAGGAAATCCTCTGGCATTCCCAGGAGAACAGAACTTGTTCCCCTGCACAGCTGGGGGCCAGAGCTTGCCTGGCCCCACAGCTGGCTGCCACTCTTGGGGTGAATGCAGCTGAGCCCCAGCCCTGCAGGGAGCAGAGCCCAGCCACAGCTGGGGAGGTGACAATGCCCTCCTGCTTTGGCCACTCAGGGGATTCCTGTCTGGGAGCAGGCTGGAAAGATTCCCCAGATCAGCCTCTGGGTCATCCCTGCCATGTCACCCACAGCAAACCCCGAGTGCCACGTCCAGGGAGTGTCCCCAGCAGTGCCCTTTGCACTGAGACAACCAGTACTCCCAGTATTCCTTCCCAGTATATTCCCAGCTCAATGGTGCAGAACCTCAAAGCAATCCCACAAAACATTCCTTTCCCACCTAAAGCCCAAGAAGTGACCAATGGCCCCAGCCCTGCCTGTGCCCAGCACTGACTGTGGCCACCTCACCTCCCCCAGGGCTACAAATCCCAAAAGTCAGCTGGAATCTTTCAATGCCAGTGAAGCCTGACCCAGGCCCGTCCTGAGAATCTGTTCCATATATTTGCATACAAAGTGAGATCTTATTCTGCTTGGAGACCTTCAGGGAAATTTGAAGTGCAAGCCAGTGTCAGTGCGGGAGGGGAGAGGGAAAGGATAATCCTACACTTATTGCTTCTCTTTAAAGACCTCTGGAGTAGAGCACTGGCAATAAAAAGCACTGACAAACATGCATATATGAAGCAAGCCAGTTTTTCAGAGACTTTTGAAATGATAATGTAATTATTAGTTCAACCAGATCATTTGCATATTGCTTTGGCTACTTAGAGAAAACTCGTTGTGGCTGGACATGTCCTCTGCCATCCAGGGCTGGGCACGGAGTGTGGGATGTGCTCGGGGGCCAAAGGCTGCAGGCAAGCACCCAGAGCAGCCAGAAATTCATTTATCCTTATTACTGGATTATTTATTCATTTATTTCTTTATTGACATGCCCAGAGCAGCTGTGGCTTCCCTGGATTCCCTGGCAGTGCCAAGGTGGGACACTGGGGCTGGAGCACCTGGGACAGTGGGAGGTGTCCCTGGATGGCAGGGTGGCACTAGGTGGATTAAGGTCCCTCTCAACTCAAACCATTCTGTGAAAATGATTTAATTTCCTGAAGGATGACAGTGAGCAGGGAGTGTGGAGCTGCCTGAGAGAAAGGGAGATTCCTGGGTAGGGCAACAGAGCCTCTGCCCCTGACCAGCCATCGTTGGGAGTTCAAACCCTGGCACAAGGAAAAGAACTCCTTCTACTAAAGAAAACCAATGTAAACCTCAAAACAATACTAAAAATAAATGATCAGACACGGAGTGTGGGCAGCAGCTCAAAACTCGCTGGAGCCACACAGGGCTCAGACATCCTGCAAGAACCAGGAGCCCAGGAACTCACACTAAACTCTGCCAGCAGCACCTCCGGTGACAGCAGCACCCCAGGATGACAGTGCCATCCGAGGGGCTCCTCAGGGGCTCCCTGGCCCTGCTCATGCCCATCCCAGGCGCGGGGGAAGGTTCCAGCACAGGGGACACCGGGCGCTGTCCATTTTCCCCGTTGTTCCTCCAGAGCCGCGCCAATTCGCGTTTCATGCACTCGGTGAGAGGAGCCAGCCGCTGCCGGCTGCTGCCGATGGAGCACAATTAGAACATCCCGTCGCCATGGAAACTGCTCATCATCATCATCATCATCATCATCATCATCATCATCCTCATCATCGCTGCCCGGCCCCTCGCTGCCATCCTCGGGCTCCGAGCGCAGACGGGCGCTCATTGTTATGCTAAACCGGGAATGGGTAATCCCACCATTCCGGATCGTTCAGGTGCTCATTTAAATGAGATTTAATGACAAAGACTCCATCATTGCAGGACATGCCAAATTCCAGTGGTTCCGCGCTCTGCTCTCCCAGATCTTTGGGAGGTACCGCGCACATCAACGCTGATCAAGAGCATCCGGGAAGAGCTCCATGATCTGACACTGACTTTTGCTGTGGGAATAACCCAGATCCATTTCACACCAGGGAAGAGCTCCATGAAATAATGATGCCTTTTGTTGTGGGAATAACCCAGATCTCCACCTCACATCAGGGAAGAGCTCCGGTGATGATCTAACTCTGCCTTTTTGGTGCAGGAACAATCCAAATCTCCATCTCACAGCAGGGAAGAGCTCCTCTGTTAACACTAACGCTGCCTTTTGGTGTAGAATAACTCAGATCTCTTCACACCTGGCCTGTGCTGACAATTCCTAGCAATATCTGAACTGTTCTGAGCAGTCTGAGCTATGCCTGGTCCTGCACAGCTCCTGGAAACTCCGGAGTTACCTCCACACGTCAGTCAGAGAGAATTTATCAGAGATAACAGCGCCGTTCACTCGGAATTATCCACAGCTCCCCACCAGCAGCTTCACTTGGGGTGCTCAGGCTGAGAGCAAGCTGGGGAGAAAAACCCGAGTTTTAAACCCAAATCTGCTCATATTTTAACTCCTCCGTGGCCGGACAGAAGTTAACGAGCCGCAGGCACTGCGGTGAATCTGTAATATGAATTTGTTTGAACAGGCTACAGAAAAGCAGAGCCTGGTTTTGGTGCTTTCAGCCGCGGTGACACTGGCCCAGGGCCGGGCTGGGTTTTTTTGGGCCAGGAAATCCCCGCTCGGGCCAGTCAGACCCAGCCACAGCCCGGGCTGTGCTCCGCAGCTCTGACCTCCCTTCCTTATCTCCAGTCCTTATCACAGCTCATCCTGCAGTCAATAAAACCTGCTGAAACAACATTGATTCTGAACTTCTGCAGAATCAAATCACTTGACTTCCCTGGTCCTCCAATTAAGGCACCAGAATAAATCTCGACTACTCCCTAATACCGGTTTTCACAAGACTTTCTCCAGCCCTAATCACGTTTAAGCACCTTGGCTAAACGAATTGATTTCCATTGCTGTTCCTTCCCTGGCAGTCTGAGCTGGGCAGTGATGTCCCCCGGTGATGCTGAGTTACTGCTCTGGTTCAGCCAGGCACCGGGACTGCTCACCCTCCCAAAGAGCTGGCTTGTCTCCAAATGGTGTTTAATTGTCTCCATGAAACATTGCTCTGATGCTGCAGATGTAAATCCCACGGAACAGGAGGAGATGAGAGGATGTTGCTCATCCCGTGTGTGAAAAACACGGTTTGCTGTCTTGGGAGAATTAAAAGGTTTAATAAAAAGACAATAGGAGACAAACATAAAGCAAAGGGTTAAAACTGCCGGGTTCTCAGCAGGCTGCTGAGAGCACACAGCTGCTTTGGGAACATTTCTTTAAATATACTTTACAACATATTAACTTGTTGCATATTTATAGTTTTTATGCATAGTTAAATGTTTTTTGAGAACTGTTTAGCATGGCTACTTTTTGGGTTTGTCTTTTTAGAGCATGCGTGGTTTTTGGCTTGTGGTTTTATTTTTTTTTTAATTTTTTTTTAAATTTGGGTGGTGGTTTTGGCTTTTTGCCGCTGGTGAGTGTTGATAATTGTTGTATTAGCTGTAGGGTCTTTATTACATGTTTATAGGCTGTTATTTTAGTTAAGCAAGTAGTTTAAGCATACTATCTCTAAAAAATTTAAGTCTAACTTTTATTACTACCAAAGACTATATCCATACAGAAATGCTATTTTAACATTATACACACAGCATTTATCCCAATGCTTGCAAAGAGCCAGCAACATGTCCTGTGTTTTGTGCTCCTGCTCCCTCTGCACTCAATGGGAGGCTCCAGAGGCGAGGCCGAGGTGGATCTGTGAACATTCCAGTCACCCAATTTACAACACTCACGTTATTTTTCACTGCTGAAAACACAGACTCGAGCTGGGCAGGGCTAAAGCTCAGCTTTCCCTGCTGTGCCAGAGGCACTGAGGGGCTGAATGGATGTAATGAGTAATTAACAGTGCAAGGAGAACTGCTATTGCAGAAACACAAACGTGCCTCAATCACTTTCCATGAGGTGGGGTTGGGACACAAATTTTTGCTGCAGCCGACAAGAATTCCTTGTTTTTTCTCTTTAACCTGCTGAGCTTGGAGCAGGATGAGGCCCTGGCAGTGCCTGGGAAGTCACTCCCTGCCACCCATCCCTGCATGCAAGACTCCTCCTGCCTCTTCCTGCCCCTCTCCTCTCCTTGCTCCTTCCATTCTGGTCTGTTCATTCTAAAACAAGGAGAAGGAAATCTCCTCTCCAGCTGTGCCCAGCAGTGCAGGCTGCTCCTCCTGCAGGGCTGCTCCTCTGGGCCCTGTGCAGGCTCCATCTCCATATCCCCCCACAGAATTTCACACAAGTGCTCAAGGACCAGCTCTTGATCAAACCAAGCCCTGACTCCAGCAAGAAAATTTAGAAATATCTGCATAACTCCCCTTGCACTGAACAGGCCCTTGATGGCTCTGCTTTGTTCCTGGATGAGCTCAGAATCAGCAGCCATCATTTCTGCCATTATTTCTGCCTCCAAACACCCTGATTGTGTTTGTGCAACACAGAGGCTGAGCCTGGCTGTGCTCTGTGCTTTCTGATGAGCTTGCCTTAAGCCTTGCATAGGTAGGAAATTCAAAATACTCATGAACATCATGGAATCCCCTTTGGGATCAGCAAATGCCATCATCAGCCCAGCACCCCCAGCAACATGGCACAGCCACCCCTGTTCTGAGCACCCTCAGGGATGGTTTCACCAGGCCTGTGGAAATAAATGATCACAAATGGAAACTGCCAGCACAGCCATTCCAACAAACTGCTCCTGCCCTGCCTGGAGCCAGTTATTTGGTGATTGATTCTTTTTCAGCTCCCTTTGAAGAGCTATTCCATAACTCTACAGCCAGCCCTTGTTCCTGTGGGTGGCTGCCCCGAGCCCAGCACTGCTCAGTGTTAATCCCAAGACCTGGCTTTGCAAGGCTGAGATTTTCCCTTGGCTGCCTCAGGAATTCAGCAAACTGGAAAAACCCCCAGCCCCAGCAGTGTAGCAGGGTTGATGCAGGAGGAATTATGTTGTCAGCCCGAGTGAGTTTGGCATTCAGAGATATCACAAGGCAAGCAAAGAGAAAAGTTTCATCAACAAGGTAATTACTGCCCTGGACTCCACGGAGCCGCAATTATTTCCCGGTGAGGGGCTGTCAGTTTGTGCTGCAGATAAAAACCCCTGATGGGGCTGCCAGGGGCCCGTGCAGAGATGGCTTTTCACATGTAAAACCCTCCTGGCAACTCCACCTCTTCCAAAAAAATGAAAAAGAAGAACAGAAAAAGTACATGTCAACACTAGGCATTAAACACCTACACGTTTTTCCCCTTTAAAAATTGTGTTGCTTTTTAGCCAGAGGCAGTTAAGTAGGCACCAGAAATTCCAGGGGAAGGAGAGACCTTCCTTCCCCACTTCTCCTCCCTGACATCTCCCTGAGCTCAGGTCAGGGCTGGGGCTCTGGGAACTCTCAGAACGGAGATGGAGAGGCTGGGGAGGAGCTGGGCCCAGCTGCAACAGGGCCATGGAGGGAGGTTCAGGCTGGGTTTTGGGCTCAGGCTGGATTTTGGGAAGGTTCTGCTTCCCCAGAGGGTTCAGGCACTGCCCAGGGAATGGGCACAGCCCCACAGAGCTCCAGGGGTGCCCAGGGGGGATTTGGGGTGTCTGTGCAGGGAAGGAGCTGGGCTGGGTGATGCTGGTGTGTCCCTTCCAGCTCAGGATATTCTGTGATTTTTCACCTCTGTAACACCCTCTCCTTTCTGCGTTCCATTTATTTTCCCATCTTCCAAACAGGTTTTTTTTCCCCCTTATCTCTGCCTGGCTGTGCTGGTGGCACTGCTGGCTGTGCCTGCTCTGCCTGGCTGTGCTGGTGACACTGCAGGCTGTGCTGGTGGCACTGTGACACTGCTGGCTGTGCTGGAGACACTGCTGGCTGTGCCTGCTCTGCCTGGCTGTGCTGGTGGCACTGTGACACTGCAGGCTGTGCTGGTGGCACTACTGGCTGGGGGAGCCCCCCTCCCCAGGTAATTATGTGGAACACGATTGTGGCCTTGGGCTCTGCCTGCTCAGTGTTTGCAATTAGATTTTACTACAAAAGTACATATTAACATTAAAGGAGCATTACAATGCAGCAAATGTGATAAAGCAGAGCCACGTTGCTTGTACCTTCTGCTGCTGTTCTTTCAAGAATCATAATCACCGTTAATTTATGGTCTTCTGAGGAGGATCTAATTACTGCAATCAGCCCTTATTTCACTCAGGGTGTGCACGTGTGCTGTTCCCTGCCTTGAGATACCTGCCCTGACAGCAGACACGACACAGAGCTGCATCAGCAGGGTCCTGCAGCTGCCACTGCCGGCCTGGACTGGGCTGGAAATCCCCAGACAGGAGCAGCAAAGGCAGGAACCCCTTTCCCAGGACAGCCCTGCCTTGGGAATGCAGGCCAGCACTGTGGGAAATCTCTTTATTATCAAAAGGTCCTGTGTATTTCCAGACACCACCTTGAGGAGCAGAGGCTCCGTCCCAAGCCATCCCTGTCGTGTCAAACCCCAGTGACAGATCCACCCCAGTGACAGATCCCACAGTGACAGATCCCCAGTAACAGATCCCCAGTGACAGATCCCACAGTGACAGATCCACCCCAGTGACAGATCCCCAGTGACAGATCCTACAGTGACAGATCTCCAGTGACAGATCTCCAGTGACAGATCCCACAATGACAGATCCACCCCAGTGACAGATCCCCAGTGACAGATCCACCCCAGTGACAGATCCACCCCAGTGACAGATCTCCAGTGACAGATCCCACAGTGACAGATCCCCAGTGACAGATCCACCCCAATGTCAGATCCACCCCAGTGACAGATCTCCAGTGACAGATCCCACAATGACACATCTCCCCTTCTCTCTGTTGCACCTGAGGCTGAGGGACACCCACAGATCCCAGGTGCCCAAGTTTAGACACCAAGTTTTCCTGGCTGTTTTTCTTTCTCGTTCCCAGCCTTGTGGCACAAGCAGCTCCTGGTGAGCCCTGACTCCTGAGGGACTCCAGGAACCAGCCCAGGCAGGGATATCCTGAATTTCCTGGGGTGTTCTCTCCTCCAGGAGCCTGAGAGGTCACTGTGAGTGTCTGTTCAGGGGACAGAGCTCTCCCAGAGCAGCAGGGAGAGGAGAACAGGCCAGAGATCAGCAGCTGGGGTTCCTGCAGCACCTTGGGACTCAGATGGACACCCTGGGCTCCCATTCAGGGTTAATCCACTCCCAGCAGTGACACCTCCAAAACCTTTTAACGTGGCTGGGGTTTGGTCACAGCCTCCCTTCCCCCTGAATGCAGAAGGGGACACAGGAAACCTTACTGAGAACTTTGCCCAGAAACTGTGCTCAAACTTTGTGTTTAGTTCTACAGAAATGAGAACTGAAGCTCTAGAAACACTCCAAGGTTCTCACAAGGGTATTTATACACTTTTCAGCAGTGCTGTTACACAACCTGATCAAACCTAGGCCAGCATCACTTTTGTAGTGAAGGTTATCAGCCTTCCAAAAATTCCACTGATTGTTTCACTCCTAGATTTCAAAGAACACCAAATTTCTCCTCAGTTAAAAGGCAGAACTCCAGTGCTCCACAAAAGTGGATTTTCTTGAATAGCCTGTGCTTGAGGATCTCCAGGCTGGAGGGTGAAGCTGCAATCAGGTGAAGCTGCTCTTCAGCTCAGCCTGGGCTCAGGGCTGCTCTAATGCCAGATCCTGAAACTCCAGGGTGTTCCAGGGGTACAATGGAAGCTGGAAAAATTTAACAACTTCAGCATGTAGACATGCAGATAATGAAGTGGTGGGTGAAGTGAATGAGAAATTGCTGTTCTTGGGAATTTGTGGTTTTGATTTGTGAATTTTACACCAAAGCTGCAATGCACACTGTCCCTGTGTGAGCCCCAGCTCATGGCACGCTCTGTCACATTCCCTGTGAACCTCAGAGCTTGGTTTTCTCCACAGTCCAGCAGTGTAAAACTCCAACAAATGCTGCATTAAATTCTTCATAACTCAAAATCCACATATGTAGAGTTGCTATAGCAACTGTCAGCCCAAGCCTTCCCAAGGGAGAAAATAAAAGTGTGTCCTACCTGGCTAATTGGTATTTGTGTTACAGAGAATTGAAGGGTAATTTAGTTCCACCAAAAAATAGAACAGAGACTGAAGTGCTCCTGTGCTAATGTGACATTATTTAATCTGAACAAGGACCCATTTTGCATGTGCCTTTAAATTATAGTATTTATGGAACACTCAACACAATAAGTAAAAGTGTTGCTGCCAAATATGCCTGACTTGCCCTGCTTATTGATTTGAATAAAAGGGGCATTGAAAAAAAAAATAAAAAACAACCAAAAAATACCAAACAAGAAGGAAGGTGGAAGAGCTGATGGGATAAGGGACTTCAAATTTCATTACAAAACCTACAACCTCCCCTCAAAAAACCCAACAGCTGACAACTGAAAGCTCATGCAAAAATGAGCTGATGGAAGGTGACAAAACTCTTTTCCTTATTCCAACTTTTCCTTTTTTCTCATCATTGCAGGAAGAATAAAGCTCCCAAGCAGGACAGGCTGAACCAATCACCCCTCACTCAGTCCTGTTAGAACTTTTTTAACTCAAATAAACCCCTGAAGATCATCCAAGGGAAGAACCCCATGGCAGGATATATTCTGGAGCACGTTGACAGCTCTCACTGCTTGTGAACACATCCAGCAATGCATTATTTGAATCTTAGCACAATTACTAAATAAAAGCAATCAGGGCTCTGAGACAGCAGAACCTCTACGAAACATGAAAATACAACAATGACGTCTCCCTCTCTATCAGCCAATGGCATCTTCTGAGAAAATGAGATTTCAGGGGAATATTCAGCTCCTCTGGGCACCTGGCCTCCCTCCTCCTGCCCAAAAGCTCCTGCCTGAATTAGTCACCTTGTATGAATTACCTGCAGCACATTGCTGTTTTTTTTGGTGGTTGTTGGAGGTGTTATTCTCTATCCTGAACAAGGCAGGTGTTTTCAATATGCCTTCTGCTGAACAACATTATGCTTGTATTTATCGATAAAATAAAATAAATCCATACACTGAAAGCCACAATGTTATATATAACCCCATTCCTCAGTTTAAAAGATGGTGCTGCATGAGATTTTCCAGCAGGTGCAATTTCCATTTCAGCACAGACGTGCGTGGCTAAGCTAAGGCACAATATTTTCCGGAGGAAATATCTGACAGGAAATCAGTAGCAAGCACCAAAAAGCACAATCCCTGCACCCCCACCCAAAAGGAGGGCCAGGAAAGAAGGGAAAGCAGCAAAGCTCCTGCAGAGCCCCAGCAGGACAGAGCAGCTGTCCTGGTCCCCAGTGTCCCCAGTGTCTCCAATGTCCCCAAGGTGCCCAGTGTCTCCAATGTCCCCAATGTCCCCAAGGTGCCCAGGCTGGGGCACAGCACAGTGAGGGCTGCCTGCCCTGCCCTCTGTGCCATCCTCTGTGCTCTGGGGGACATCTCTGGGTGAGATCCATCACCATCACCATCATCATCATCATCACCATCATCATTACCACCATCATCATCACCATCATCATCATCACCATCATCATCACCACCATCATAATCCCTTCTGCTGTCCCACACGGGCTGAGCAGGAACCCAGCGCTCCCAGAGCCCAGGTTTAAGGAGTTTAAGCTCAGCTCCAGCAGCAGAACCTCGTGCTGTGGCTGCTGAACAGCTCTGAGTGCTGTGTGTCCCAGGTCAGCCAGGGCTCCGTGGGGGTGACAGTCCTGCCCAAAGGGACACTGCTCTGGGGCTGAGACCTGCTCACCACACAGTAATTCCAGCACAGCACCGAGCCTGCCCCAGCTCTGTGCTCCAGAACAAGTGCCAAATGAAAATCAAGAAGCCAAAGGTGTTTGCTGCGGGAGGAAGGGTGGGTTCAGGATCTGGGATAACAGTGTGCTGCCACATCCATGCATGGGCTGGGGGAGCACTTGGGACAGGTGAGGGGTGCCTGGATTCAGAGCATACCACAGGGAATGTGGCAGCAGCTTCCTCCAGGCTGGGGCAGGCTGGAGGGTTAAACCAGACTGACAGCAGATCAGGACAGCCCAGAATCACCATTGCTCTTTAAAAGCAGGAATTTTCCAAATCCTTCTGAAGTGACAGCTTTTCCACAGAGAGCAGTAAAAGTGAATCTGCACCATGGGGCATCACTGAGCCACTGGGCTCAGCCACAGGAGCTCAGGGCAGACCCTTCACACCGAGGTGTGAACGTGTCCTGGGGCTGCTCTGGGAGCTGAGCCCTCCTCAGACTCACACTGCCCTCAGGGCTCAGGTCCAGGAATCCACCCGAGCAGTTTGGACAGTCTTCTCGCTTACATCTTGTATTCCAAGTGATTTAGTTAGGAGATGGCTCTTTGTGGATAATATGACAGCTAATGCCCACTTACCCGACTGCAAAGCAACAATTGAAATAGATGCGACAATAAAACTAATGGCTAATGTGATTGCTATTGATCATTTTCCAGTTTATCAAACAAATGGCCCACTAGCTGAACGGGGGACGAGAACAGGGCCAGGATTGCCCGTGAGCCAGGGAGGAGTTGACTGGAGAGCGCAGCTGGAAATCCAGGGGAAGCTGAGCACCAGCAGTCCTTACAACCACAGAGAATCCTCAGGTACCTGTGCACTCTCACCTACCTTTTCTGCTGACTGGGCAGTGCCAAAAAATATTGGAATGAAGGCAAGCCATACTATACAGGTAGTGTACATAGTGAATCCAATGGGTTTGGCTTCATTAAAATTCTCCGGGACCCCCCGAGTCTTGATGGCATACACAGTGCACGTCACCATGAGCAGAATGCTATAACCCAAGGAGCAAATGATTTGTAGATCCGTAATGTCACATTTGAGAACTCCTCTGGCCTGATCGGGGTTCATAGTTTTCTGCTCATCGTAATCTACGATGATGTTGGGCGGGTCGACCGCGAACCAAACGAAGACGCCCAGCAGCTGGACGGAGATGAGGCTGGAGGTGATGGCCAGCTGTGAGGTGGGGCTGATGAGGCGTGGCGCCGTCACCGACTTCTTGCCCTGCTCGAAGATGCGGTAGATGCGGTTGGTCTTGGTGAGCAGCGCGGCGTAGCTGATGCACATGCCCAGCCCCAGGAAGATCCTGCGGAAGGAGCACACGGCCACGTCGGGCTTGGCGATCATCAGGAAGGTGATGATGTAGCACAGGAAGATGCCCGTCAGCAGCACGTAGCTGAGCTCCCGGCCCGAGGCGCGCACAATGGGCGTGTCGTTGTAGCGGATGAAGGTGGCCATGACGAAGATGGTGGCCACGATGCCCAGCATGGCCAGGAAGACGGGGATGACGGCCCAGGGCGAGTGCCACTCCAGCTTGATGATGGGGATGGAGCGGCAGCCGGTGCGGTTCTCGTTGGGCCGCTCATTGTAGGAGCACAGCAGGCAGGTGACCTCGTCGGCCTGGTACTGGTATCCATCACACAGCTCGCAGTGCCAGCAGCACGGCATGCCCTTCACCATCTTCTTCCTCTCGCCCGGCCGGCATGGCTGGCTGCACACCGACGGGGGCACGGAGCGCGCCCCGCCGCCCCACTGCATCTCCTCGATCTGTGGGACACAGACAGCCTGCGGTTAGGCCTGGCTTAGGCCTGGCTTAGGCCTGGCTTAGGGCTGGCTGCACACCGAGGGGTGCATAGAATGCACTCCTCCTCCTCCCCACTACATCTCCTCCATCTCTAGGACACACACAGGCTCAGGGTTAGATCTGGCAGCACAGGCATGAGCTGGGAAGGAAGGGATGGACTGGGGAGCCCCGGCACACAAAACCCAGCTGGACAAAGTTCCCAGGTGTCAGGAGCAGCACCCTGGGGCTCTGGGTGTTGCTCTGGCCCCTGACTGTGCTCACTGCCTCCATTTCTCATATCTATTTGTCCTTGAGTTTGATGCAGTGACGTACAACCCCAAGCTGCTTTTTCATGAGAACCAGTAAGAACATTGCAAACCTCGAGGGAAGGCAGGACTCACATTTGCAAGGCTGCTTTCCACAAACCTTGGGGCTTCTTACCAAGACAGAACAGAGATCTCCCTCCTGGAGCTGCTACTGAGCAGGGGAAGGTTTGAAATGAGTGGAAATGTGTTTTCTGTAGGGCATGGGCTCAGTGGCAATGGGGGAAGGTCTGCCATACAAGCCAGGTGAGAAATACAAAGGACAAAGAAAATGGTCATCACTGAAAAACGCAATAATTAGATAATATTTCATTTCAAAGTCACATTCAGCTTTTGAAATACCACATGTGCTTCTGGGAATGCAAATGATAAATGGTTCTATTAAATACATGGAAAGTCTCACTTACTCTGCAGTCTGGAGAATCCTCAACTCCAGGGTGTGTGACAAAGGCTCCCAGGTACTGTGGAAAATCAGACTCAAATAATTTCAAACTATGCCCCACTAAAGCCACTCACCAGCTTCCAGGGAAAGGAAGTTCAGCATTGGAGCCCCATGAAATAGTCCAGACTTGAGCCTGGGAAGGCCCTGCCAGCTCCAGCACTCTGTATGTGTCTTTTCCAAGCATTAAACCTGAATTAAACATTTAACCCCCTGGGAGAGGTGTGTCCAAGTGTTATTAAAAACAAAATCTCACCTCTTTTTCCTTAGGTCACTTAAATGCTGACAAGCTCCATGATTTTCCCTACAAGTCCAAATTCTCAGCTGAGTTTCTTGAATCAGCTGCCTAATTATTCGTACAGACAGGAAGACTTGGATGGGCAAGTCTTAAATTGAAAGATTAAGTTGCACTTCCCTAATTTAAATCGAAATAGATCCTGTATCATCTTCATTTTATTTATGACAACACCAAACCCTGAAGTCGCACTCTGCTCACACATTTTAGTACCAAGAGTCTTTCTGTGAATGCTGTAAAAATAATCCCTCAGTTGGAGAGATTCTAGAGGTCTGCCACTGCTGGGAGATTCATTAACCTTCAGCATTCTGGGGAAGAGAAAAGATCCATGAGCTCCTTTGCTCTGAAGCTGTGCAGCTTGCACGAGTGTTATCACAGCCTGCTTCCACAAAGGATGAATTTCCAGATTCTCAAAGGTTCCCTGGCACTGCTGGTGCCTGGCACAGCCTAAAGGTTCATTCTGCACAGATACTCAGTGAGAGGAGAGAAAGAGGAGATCAGGCAGAACTGAGGAAAGTCCTTTTCCTGGGATGACACCACCACAGCCCTGGCACGGGCCTTGGACAGATTTCTGCCGTTTCTGGACAAAATTCAGGATGCAAAGTGAGGGAATGCTGGGCACCAACACCTGCAGCAGGGGTGAGAACCTGACTCAAACTACAGACACTTTCCCCACTCAGAAAAGCACATTTTTAAAAGAAAATTTGTCCCACATCTCCACATCTTGTAGATACCTCCAAGGATTAGCTGAAAATGCAGAGCAGGCAGTGAAAAATTTCATACATTGTGAGAAAGTGCCCTTGCAACTAACAGAAAATCTGGGGGTGCTTATGTAGAACCTTCCATTTCAGCCCAAATAAATGGAATTTATTCTCCCCAGAGCAGCAGCACTGCCAAGTCAGTGCCCAGGGACACGAGAGCCCTCAGCCCTGGTGGATTTGGGGAGGATGTTCTCCCTGCCCTCAGCCCTGGCAGGTTTAGGGAGGATGCTGTCCCTGTCCTCAGCCCTGGTGGATTTGGGAGGATGTTCAGATTTGGGGAGGATGTTTGGATTTGGGGAGGATGTTTGGATTTGGGGAGGATGTTCTCCCTGCCCTCAGTCCTGGCAGATTTGGGGAGGATGTTCTCTTTGCTGCACACATCCCCCAATTCCTGAACGCCTGGAGCAGGAGGGATTGGATCCCCTCACAATAAATATCCTCATTATGTTCACTACAGAACAAACACTAACAAGAAATGCTTAGTCTGTCTCATAAGGCCTAATGTAATTGTTCATTTTAATGAATAAAGTAACTCAATCTCTGTGTATAATTCAAACATTGCTGCTTTGCTTCCCTCCGCCACAAACATTTCCATAATAAGCCATTTGTTCTGAACTTAATTGTTTCGTGCAATGTTTGATTAAAATAAAAATCAGTACAAAAATAATTACATTAGAGGTAATTAACCTACTCAGGGAAGAAAATAGCCACGTTCCCTGCTCCCACTTCCATAATGATAGTGCCATTAATTTCATGGGCACGCAGAGCCGGCGGCGAGGACTGGGCTCAGATTTATTGCCACCTCCAGACTGCAGCTCCTAACTCAGCACTTCAAACATTTGTGTATATTCCACTTTGCAGACAGCAATATTTGCATGACTTAGCTCTCCAGGCTCAGCTATTAATGTCTTGTAATTAGGTTTTAAATCCAGGGATTTACCACGATAATGGTTTTAAGCTAAGAATGTGTCAATAACACATCCTCAGCAGAGCGTTCTACAACATATCCCCTGGAATCCCTTCAGAGATGGCAGTGCTGATAAGCACAGTGCCAGGGAGGATGCACAGGATGCTCCATCTCACCCTGGAGCTCCTCTTCACTTCCCGGCTCCAGGGGAGCTTGGAGGCAGCACCAGGTGGTGGAGGCAAAACCCAGCATGTCTGCCTGTGCCAAACAAATCCCTGCATGAGCAGAGCAGCCCTAACACCTCTGCAGGACAGCACAGAGTTCCAGAGGCTCCAAACCCTCTCTTGGAACAGGAGCATTGCTTCTGCTGCAGCTCGAGTTCTGGGAAGTGGCCATGTCCCTGTCCCTGTCCCTGTCCCTGTCCCTGTCCCTGTCCCTGTCCCTGCTGTGGGGACTAAAAATGGTCCAATCCCAATCCCAATCCCAATCCCAATCCCATGCCATTATCCCATCCCATCCCATCCCATCCCATCCCATCCCAGTGCCCTGGGACACCAGTGCTGCTCTGGGAATAGGGCTCAGACCTCCAAGGGAAGGGAAAGGAAATGGGATTTCTCACTGGAGGAAATCCATTTCCCTTCCCTTCCCTTCCCTTCCCTTCCCTTCCCTTCCCTTCCCTTCCCTTCCCTTCCCTTCCCTTCCCTTCCCTTCCCTTCCCTTCCCTTCCCTTCCCTTCCCTTCCCTTCCCTTCCCTTCCCTTCCCTTCCCTTCCCGTTGTCCTGGCAGGAGAGGGCCCAGAAGTGCAGCTAATTAACACATCCAATTAATTATGGCTGGAAACTCCCAGGCAACACCATCACTCTGCTCCCACACAGGCAGCTCCTCTTTGGTGCTCCCACAAGAAGCAATTCCTCACCCTCCTTCACTTCCCTTTCATTTCCACTCCTCCTTTGTCTTTGGTTTGATATTTGTCACCTTTTTGTAGCCCCAGCAGCACGGAGAGCTCCTCTGAGCCCTCAGAACATCCTTAATGAGATCCAAGAGCCATTTGTTCTACATTAAAGCAAGGACATTTCCAGCTCACCACTGAGAAAAACGCTTAATCCACAGTTTTTGCAAAAATGCTTATTATTATATATTTCTGTTGACACACAATAAAATGGAAAATTAATTATTTTAATGCTTTTATATCTGCCTACAGCTTTGTGTTGTCTCCTCACTAATGGAAGGGGGTGGACTGTGCATCTTCAGAATTCATCCTGCAGCCCCTGCATAATATTCTTTTAATTAAAAAAGAGCATGTGCTTCCAAATGTACATTTATAACACACAGCTCTTGTCTCTTTAAATGGATGGGTAAAGGCAAAAGTAGGTTCAGAGTTAATCCAAGGCAAATTTTTATCCTAAAGTGGCTTAGAAGGAGGGAAAATCTGAACCATCACAGAATGCCAAACTGGACATCAAATCCAAATTATTTGGTGCTGGTTTTCTCTTCCTGAAGCCTCAGCACCAAGTGCACAGTGATTTCCTCATCACATCTTGTGTGCAAGGCAGCTCAGGGCAGGGAAGGAAGATGAAAGAAATACAAAATTCCAAGGGAAATTCAGTCCCCAGCTCATTTAGGCCCTAATTAGATTGCTGCAGTGGTATTAATAATACTAACAATATTAAATTATCCTGCTCAGGTTATGCTCAGTCAACTGGGCCCTGAAAGAGCTGCAGATGGACACAGGAACTGAGGAGTGGCTGGGACACTTCCCAGGGCAGGGAATTTTCTCCCCACATCCAGGGGATCTTCAGAGCATCCCTGTGCAAGGAAACCCAGCCCTGGGAGGAGAAAAACCTGCCCCAGCCCTTCCAGCTGCGTTTTTGGGAGGAAAAGGGCAAAATGTGGTCGTGCAAAGGGAGGCTGGGGTGTGAAACCCTTCCCCAGTCAGCAAAGCACAGGCACTGCTAAAGCAGAACAAATCCCTGAGCAGCCAGCCCCAGAGCCCAGCTCAAGGTGGGATGAGCCAGGGAACAAGGATGTTCCACGGGAATCTTTTCAGCAGCATTCTACAAAAATGTACATTTTCAGTGCAGTGGAAGGAAAACCAAATAAAACAGGAAAAAAAGCCACTAAAGCTTCCTGCCCAGCTGTTTCACAGCAGGCTGAAGACCCCTTGCAGATGTTTATTACTGTCTATCTTGTGAACAATTAGCTGGAGACTCACTGAATTCCACATTCACATCAGATATTTCAGCCATTTCCTTCTGAGCTCAGCACTCAGGGACATTCAGTAGTGATTATTTCTGACCCACTCAGTGCATGTGACCTGTCAGGAGCCCTCAGCTTTGCTGAAATGCTGGAAACTCTGAGGCCTGCTGCCATGGCCTGTGTGAGCAGAGCTCTGCCACCTCTGTGGGATCCCCTTCTCCTCCCTACAGCAAGCTGTGACACATCTGTCACCGCTCCTGCTCCAGCAGCCTCGGCACCCCGAGCTCTGGCACCAAAATTTCATTTTGCACAACACAGCTGGGTCACGCGTGGGATCTGCAGAAGCAGCTCCAAGCCAAGGGTTCCCACAGCTCCTCACACAGTTTATTATTGCAAATTTGACAAAAATGGGGACAAAGCTGCAAGTTTTGGCTGCTGTTATTGCCACCAGACTCTTGGCACGACTGGAAGGTGCCAGCCCTGATCTGCCCCAAAACCTGGGGCAGGGGAAGGCCCTGAACAGCAGCAGGGGCTGCTCCAGGGACAGGGCTGTTCAAACACCTCCCACAGGTGAAAAACACGTTTGGTAAATTTTAAAGGTTTAATAAAAATAGGAGATACACATAAAGCAAAGGGTTAAAATGGTTGGGTGCTAAAAGCACGTGGTTGCTTTGGGAAAGCTTTTTTAAATACACTTTATAATACATTAACTTGTTGCATGTTTATAGTTTTTTATGTATAGTTAAACGTTTTTTGGGAACTGTTTATCGTGGTTATTTTTTGGGGTTGCTTTTTTAGAGCATGTGTATTTTTTGGTTTGTGGTTTTAATTTTTTTTATTACTTTTTAATTTGAGTGGTGGTCTTGGCCTTTTGCAGTTGGTGAGTGTTGGTAATTGTGTTAGCTGTAGGGTTTCTATTACACATTTATGGGTTGTTATTTTAATTAAGTGGGTAGTTTAAGCATACTATCTCTAAAAAACTTATATTTAACCTTTGCTTTTAGAAGAAAAGAAAAAAACCTTATTTTTATACAGAAAAGCTATTTTACCATTATATATATAGCATTCATTTAATAGTTGTGTCGTGCACTTGTAACACAGAGCAGGCACACGAGCAGAGCTGGCAGAGGAGAGCCCCAAGGAGCAGCTCAGGGTGCCCTGGGCTCTGCAGACACAAACCCCACTGCTGCCCCACCACAAATCACACCTGCCTGGCCAGTCTGATCCAGAAGCAGAAACCCAGCCTCATTCTGTTCTGCTGATGCCTGCAGCACTGCCCCACAGACCTTCATGGGGAGCTCATGGACAGACAGGACAATGTGGAATATTCTCCAGCCAAACTGCTTTGCCAGCACGAGACAGAAATTCAGTTTTTGCTGCCGCCTCCATGCCCTGGAGATGGCCCAGAGGGAGCAGCCTGCACTGGGACAGAGGGGCTGGGGGAGCCCAGGCTGGGGCTGGGCAGGGTTATGGGAATGAGGGGGAAAAGGGATGGAAACACTGGGCAGAGCTCCTAAAGAACCAGGGGTGTGAGGGGAGCCTGGCTGGGTGGGCTGGGGGCATTTCAGAGCCCACCCTGCCTGCTCTCAGCTCAGGGCTCTGCTCCCCACAGCTGCTGAGCTTCTCCAGACACAACAAACACATCTGCCTCTTGAAGAGCCTCTTCCCACTTCCAGATATTAAATAAAGAATATTGCACCCTCCATAACGCAGAACTGACATTGTTACTCCTGCCAAAAGCAACCAAACATGTTCATTAGCCATAAAACATCCCAGCAAAGCACTTGCTCTGGAATATATTTGCTGTCAAAACCACATTAGCCTGGCAGAAAGGCTGTGCAGAGGGAAGTGTAGGCGCAGAACCAGCACCTCTTCTGGAGCCTGGTGATTTATTTTTTAACTCCCATTTCTTACATAACTCGTCCTCGGAGTGTGTCTGCCCGCAGGCCCGTGGGCATGGCAGGGAACAGCACAAGACAAAGCAGAATCTCCAGTCAAGGCTTCTGCTCCATCATTTTATTTGCCATTCCAGCTTTTATGAGCTCCTCACGCTCCAGTTTCCCCCTGTCTTTGGCACACGTGCAATCCATCTCACCCTCTCTGCTGTCCCTCACATCTCTGTCCCCACAAACACTTTTCCTGAGCCATTCTCAGAGCCTGGCCAGGCTGATGGAGCTGAGGCCCTCACTTGTGCTGTTGTTGCTGCCTGGGTCAATAACACAGAAAATGACATTTCACGTCTTCAGCTGTGATCCTGAGCTGCTCTGCAGAGCCAGGGGTGATGTTTAACTGAGGTTTAACTGAGGTTTAACTGAGATTAACCATTGTCTTGCTGTGCTGGTACAAACCTGCCCTGGCTGAGTGAGAGCTCAGCCATTCTGAGCTGTAAACCCAGTGCCAAATGCACCAAGGCCTGAGCAGCCCCACACCCCCTGCTCTCCTCCCAGGGCACTCCCAGCCCAGCTCAGGCACAGCTTGTGCAGGACCTGGGTGATTTCTGCCTGCCCCATCCCTGCTGCAGCAGGGAGCAGTCAGCATATGGCCATTCAGCGGGCCAGTGGCTTGAAAAATTCCCTTCCACTTGGCTGCAAGTTAATTCTGCAAGTTGAGATAATTAAAGGTGTTTGTGCTGGTCACAGCTGACAGGAGCAATGAGAGATTGCAGAATTTAATGAGGGAACAAAATAAACAACATGCATTATTGCAGCACACACCAGGGCTGCCCATGGTGGCCTGACCATGGCCCAGGGATGGAGCTCAGAGGAGCTCAGAGGAGCCCAAGCTGAGCTCAGAAAGGCCCAGCCATGGCCAAATCTGTGCAAACAGGCTGCAGATCCTCCTGCACTGGGCAGCATTAGTGCTGGGAAATAACTCCCAAAAATGCAGACATCCCTGGGAGTGGGACTGTGACCCCAGGCCACCCAGGGACTGATGTGACACCTGCAGGGACAGCAGCAGGAGGGGCTGAGCGTCCCTGGCTGTGCCAGAAACAGAAACTCCATCTACTTTGAACACATTCTGCTCCAAAGGAAAAACCCCAAACCCAGCAACAAACGCAGGAAAACAATGAACAGAAATGAACTTGAACATGTTATTTTAGAAAAATACCATCTGTTGGCAGAATATTCCCCAGCAACAAACATCACAGAAGAGGTGCTTGGATCCAATTCCAATTGGAATATTTTATCAGAAAAAGGCAGGTACAGCCAGGTCTCTTGCCAGCAGGTTAGACAGTTAATTACTCTCTTCACCAGCTCACTATTCATAACATTTATTTCCACATTCCCTAACAGAGATGTTTATGGCATGTAAATTGATTAGCCTGAGCCCAAACAGATTCAGGAGGTGTTGAAGTGAGCAGGTTCTGCATCAGTTGCACAGAGGATTACAGAATTACTCCATGTGCTCCAGTGTGTGGGGAAAAAGGGATTGCAGTGTGGCAGCTCCATCCTGCCTGTGTCTGTGACCTGCTGGCCCTGGCCCTGTCCTGCTGAGCCAGTTCCCAAACCCCAAGCCACAGGGATGTCCCTTCTTCCAGACAAGCCTTGATTTCCCAGCCTGCTAGCCAAGGCAAGCAGCAGCTCCAGCTCCTTGTACAGGAGCAGGGAATTGTTCAGGGGCAGGGAATTGTTCAGGAGCTCCTTCCCCAGCGACAGGGAATTGTTCAGGAGCTCCTTCCCCAGGAGCAGGCAGTTATCCAGGAACTCCAGGAAGATGTCCCTCCCCAGTGGCACACAGCAGGTCTCATCTCATCCTGCAAGGCCAGGGCAGGTCGTGCCCATGTGGGAGCTGTCAGGGATGGCCAAGGCGAGCCCAGAGCTGAGCCATGGCACAGAGATGCTCTCCCATGGCATAGAGATGCTCTCACATGGCACAGAGAGGCTCTCCCGTGGCACAGAGATGCTCTCCCGTGGCACAGAGATGCTCTCCCATGGCACAGAGATGCTCTCCTGTGGCACAGAGATGTTCTCCTGTGGCACAGAGATGCTCTCCTGTGGCACAGAGATGCTCTCCCATGGCACAGAGAGGCTCTCCCATGGCACAGAGATGCTCTCCCATGGCACAGACAGACTCTCCCGTGGCACAGAGATGCTCTCCCATGGCACAGAGATGTTCTCCCGTGGCACAGAGTTGCTCTCACATGGCACAGAGATGTTCTCCCGTGGCACAGAGATGCTCTCCTGTGGCACAGAGAGGCTCTCCCATGGCACAGAGAGGCTCTCCCTCCCCAGGGACAATCCTGCTAGGCCCAGCCAGCACCTCCAGCCCAGCAGCAACACCCAGAGCTCGGTGCCACTGGGCCAGGAGCAGGAGCTCATGTCCAGGTTCATGTCCAGGCTCGTGTCCTCCAGCCCCAGCAAGGCCAGCACTGCACAAAGCACCAACCCCACAAGTGCCAGGAGTGGGAAGGCACCACAAGAGCCTGAAGAGCAGCAGCCCTGCCAGAGGAACCCGACAGTGACACACTGCTGCTCCTTCTGGGATGAGGACAATGACAAAGAAGAGAATTCTCACTCACCTAGCTGTGTCTTGCAGGTGTTCCCCTCCTGCCCTGGGTCTGGAGTGTCCTTACCTGTGTGAGCAGCTCCTCCTGCTCCAGGGAAATTCAGAACTGACCCAGAGTGCCCAGGGTGACCCAGCACCACTGCACACAGCACCTGCACCACACACCCTCTGCTCTCCCTCCTTGGGCTGCATTAGTGAAATAAGAGCTGGGGAAACATCCTCTGAAGAGTTATTGCCACAATAATTACTGAAGACAAATCTCCTGCTCTCGTAGTTTTCCCTGGGATGTATTTAATAGTATTTATTTTGGTTATTTCCAGGAATCCTTGACTTCTCCAAACTCCACAATTGCCTCTATTATTGCAAAAAATAATCCAATAATACAAAAAGGGACTATCTTATATATATTTGTGTGAGAAACTGGGACACTTGAGTGATTAGAAGGGAAGTTAGTGAGAGAATCTCAACTACTGCTATGACCCTGTGGCCATGAGGAGACGAGGGTGAGGAAAGAGATCTTTTTATGGAAACATTTAACACAACATGAGGAATACAAATCAAGCTCCATTAGGTTAGCTTTAAATTTTAATGCATCAGGATGTGCAGTTTACATATAGAAGGATTTGCTTAATAAAATATTAATATTTTTGCTAAAAGAACTGCAAATTGCAAGTTCATATAGGTTTCCTTATATAGAACATCAAAAGTTGAAAAGCACTGAAGGAGCAAATCAAACACAGAAAATGAAAATGAGCCAAAATTCAAGGAGAGCAAAATACTGTTTGTGATCAGGAGCGGAGCCCTGGTGACTCAAATAATTTACTGGGTTTAACAAAAGCCAAGAAAATATTAAAAATAGAAAGTGTTGGGGCTTTGGCTGCACCTGTCTGTGTCACCTTCTGTGTCACACCTGGGTCACACCTGGGTCACCCCATGGATCACACCTGGGTCACACCTGGCTCACACCTGGATCATCCCCTGGCTGACACACCCTCCAGCTCTCCCTCACACCAGTCCTGGGGTGGTTTTTCTGGGATTTTTTTCTGTATTTGAGCACCTGCTGCTGTGCCTGTTTTCCTTTGGGCATCATCCCAGAACGGCCACCTCATCCCCACGGATTGAAACAACACCGGAAAAGGGACAAGTGACTCACTCCAAAAATGTTCTGTTCCAGCTTTCCAGAGACAAGAAAAACTGAAAAGCATCTGCAGATGAAAGCCCAGTGGCTTCAAACCACAACAAATCCCAGCTTCATTTCCCAAGCTGGCAACCAGGGAGTGCAGAAGTGATAAAATTTGCATTTTCACCTCACGGCTGTGTTAGTCTGAGCAGACTCTCAGGCCCAGGGAGGAGGGATAAGGTGCAGAAGCACTGTCCCTGCTGGGGGTGAAGCCCTGAGTGCCTGTGCACAGCAGGAGCAGGACTCACGTTGAGCTGCAGATCCTCTGTCCACTGGCCCACGAGCCGGTAGCCGGGCGTGCTGGTGTTGCTGCTGTGGAACTGGAAGATGTCATAGCGCCCCGGGGCGTCCCCGTTCTTGTTGAACATCACTGGAGTGCCAGCACTGCCTGGGGGAAGCAAACAGGACAGAATCCAAACACCCAGCAGCGGATGGTGGATGTGAGAGCTCTCACTGGCCCAGGCCATCCATCCTGCAGCCATGCAGAGGGGACACCTGGGGACAGTGCCATCCCAGCCCTCTCCCCCTGATCCCTCTCTAACCCTGCTGCTGGGAACAAACCCAGTCTTCCCTCACCCTGTCCCAACGCCAGAAACATCGCCAGGCTTTTCCTCTCTGCCCTCCAGCCTCCCTCCCCTCTCCCTGTCCTCAGGGAGTTCTCCAGTGGGAAGCACTCGTGTGAGTGAGTGCAGCCTCAAATGCTGCTTCCCCCTCAGAAAATGTTCCATCTGAGCCACGCCGCTGCCAGGAGCCAGCCCGGCTCTGCTGAGGCTTGACTGGCATCCAGAAATAGCTTCCTCCTCCTCCTCCTCCTCAATCTGCTGCCCTCGTCATCACCGCGGCTGGGGCCGAGGGAATGGAGCAGGCTGGGGGACAGCAATCCCTGGGAACAGCATTCCTTGGGAACAGCATTCCCTGGGAAAAACAATCCTTATCTGGGAACAGCAATCTCTGAGAACAGCAATCCTTCTCTGGGAACAGCATTCCCTGGGAACAGCATTCCTTGGGAATACCAATCCTTATCTGAGAACAGCAATCCCTGGGAACAACATTCCCAGGGAATAACAGTCCTTATCTGGGAACAGCAATCCTTATCTGGGAAAAGCAATCCTTGTTTGGGAACAGCAATCCTTATCTGGGAACACCATTCCCTGTGCATTCCCCATCTCAGAACATTCCCTGTGCATTCCCCATCTCAGAACATTCCCTTTCATTTCCCATCTCAGAACATTCCCTGTGCATTCTCCCATCTCAGAACATTCTTGTGCATTCCCCAGCTCAGAACATTCCCTTTCATTCCCTCATCCCGGCCCTGGAGTTCGTGGGCAGAACCAGAGCAGGGCCCTGCAGGGATTGCATTTCCCAGCCCTGAAGTGACAAACACAGGGATGTGCAGGGCAGTGTCCTGATCCCAGTGAGCTCCCAGCAGGACACCTGCAGCTTTATCAGGCTGGGAACCTCCCCAAAGCAGAGCTCACAGCAGTGCCTCATCATCCTCAGAGCTCCAGGAAAACCTTCCTGGGTGACATTTATTCCCAGACATATTTAAATAGGTTTTGGTAGGGTAGAGTAATATTGTGTCAAGATTGAAGATTATGACAATCCTCCAGCATATCTATATTCAAAGCTTCCTCCTCCTGTGTAACTTTTTTTCCCTAAAGCAATGAAAAAATCTCTCCTGTTGTAGCACTGAACTTTAAGATTATCGTTTTCTTCATGATTCCCATTCTTCATTGAATTCCAGGGAGTGAAAAAAAGATTTGAAGGAGTGAATTAGCATAGTCTCCATTCTAGCCCTGGTAAATTGTTTCCTGTCTCTCCTACAATCCTCTGAGATCAGATACAAATTCAGTTCAAAGGCTGCTACAGAAAATCTCCCACTGAAATCTCTCCTGGCTGGTCGCTGGCGAGCACCAGGCAGATATTTAATTGCCATTACAGATTCATGCAGCCAGAATACATTTGAGTGGAAACACTTTGAGTCAATCAGGAGCAGTGGCTGTAATTCCTTGGCTCCTCAGGAAAGGCTAAATGGGATCTGGCTAATCACGACTCTCAGCGCTGCTTAGCGTGAGTTAGGCTCAGCTTTGGCAGAGCTGGCAAGAGAGGGACTCCTGAGACTGCAGGAGCTCAGCTGGGGCTCCCAAAATACCACAGACACCTCTGAGGAGGGCAGAGCATGGGCCAGGGCTGTCAGGAGGCAGGGGCAGCATGGACAGGCTGCAGGAGCCCTGTCCATCCAGCAGCTGTGCAGAGGGAGTGTCCCTGTCCTGTCCCTGTCCCTGTCCCTGTCCTGTCCCAGCAGGGCCAGCCCTCCTTAACCCTGCCTGAGCTCTGGAGCCCTCTCTGTGCCCCTGGCTGCAGGCTCTGTCAGTCCTGCTTCACATCACTGCAGCCCCAGCCCAGGCTCCTTCCATGCAATAATGAAATTAATAACAAGTGATGGATGGAAACCTCAGAGCAGAGAGGAAACAGGCGTTTCAGAAATAACCCTTGATCTCCCACTCATTAAAACATGTCGTTATTTCGCTGGGTCTGGATCATTCAGGGTTTATTTCTTTCTGTGAAGATTTCCCAGGTTTGCTGAGTCCTGTGAGCAGTTCAGAACCTGTGTCAGTCTCCAGGCTGCAGCTCCTGCTCGTGCAGAGCTGTGACAATTTAATTCAGCTCCCCACAAAGGCGCTGCCTTCTCCCCACACAGACACAGGGCACTTGACACCTGCAGGAAGCCCTCAAGCCCAGACACAATCTGACTCAATTTGTAGGGTTTTGAGCTCCTAATCATTGCAGGATGAGGAATGAATTATGAAGAGGAGAGCAGGAGTTGCGCAGGTGCCACCAACCCAGGTGTTTGTCACTCAGGACACCCAGGGGGCCCTGAACAGCATCTTCAGCTTTTCCCTGGCAAAAACACAACTGCACTTCAAAACTCAGAATTTCACTGTGTGAGCACTCGAGGTTTAAAGGTTTCCATATTTTGGGCCTTTTGTTCTCCAGGCAGTGATGATCACAAAATGCACACTGAGCTCCTGACCCAGGCCCAGCCTCTTTTCATCACAGCCTTGCTGCAGAGATGGCAGCACCTCTGCAAGGGGGGTGAGACCTCAAAGCAGGGCAGGACCAGCAGGGTGGTCCTAGCTCAGGGCAGGGTGATCCCAGATCAGGGCAGGGTGGTCCCAGCTCACGGCAGGACCATCAGGGTGGTCCCAGCTTGGGGCAGGGTGGTCCCAGCTCAGGGCAGGGTGGTCCCAGCTCATGGCAGGACCATCAGGATGGTCCCAGTTGCCCAGGGCCCAGGAGAGCTGCTCCACACCAGGAGGATGCCAATCTCTGGGGCTCAGGACACTCAAGAGCAGCAGCAGAACAGACAGTGGGGGCTTCTCCCCTCACACAGAGCACACAGCTCCCACTGCCCACCCTGGGAACCTGGGACAAATCCCCTGGAACACGGGGAACAGGGATCTGCACATGGACCAAAGCCCTTCCCATGGGCCAGCTCCGTGATGGGGTCACTAGGGGACAGGGAGGTCAGCAGGAGATGGAGGACGTCAGTAGGGACAGGGGTGTCAGCAGGGACAGGGAGGTCAGCAGGTGACCAAGGGTGTCAGTAGGTGACAAGAGGAGTCAGTAGGGGATGGGAGTGTCAGTAGGTGACCATGGGTATCAGCAGGTGACAAGGGCAGGTCAGTAGGGCCCAGGGGGTATCAGCAGGTGCCTGAGGGGGATCAGTAGGTGACCAAAGGGATCAGTAAGTGACCATGGTGGCCAGTAGGTGACCATTGGGGTCAGTGGATGACAAGGGATGTCAGCAGGTGCCCAGGGGTGTCACCAGGTGACCATGGGGATCAGTAGGTGACAGGGGGAGGTCAGCAGGTACCCAGTGATGTCACCAGGTGCCCAGGGATGTCATCAGGTACCCAAGGGCTGTCAGTAGGTGCCCAGAATGTCCCCAGGTACCCAGGGTGTCACCAGGTGCCCAGGGTGTCCCCAGGGTGTCCCCAGGTGTCCCCTCTCACCGTTGAAGTTGACGCTGCGGATGTACTTGAGCAGCCTCTTGCCCCCTGCACGCTCCATCTCGGGGCACAGCCCGGCGCTGTCGGCGCACAGCTCGCGGCTCATGTGGTGCAGGGCGTGTGCCATGGCGTACACGGCGTCGATCACAAACTGCACCTTGCCCTCCTGCTCATAGGGAGAGTCCTTCCCGATGCGCTCCTGCCCTGCGGGGACACGCGCCACTCAGGGACAGTGGGGACACAGGGGATACAGGGGATACAAGGGACACCCAGGGACACCCAGGGGATGCTCAGGGACACCCAGGGGACACTCAGGGACACCAAACAGCAGCAGAGCCTCTCTGAGCTGTGCCTTCAATCAGTACCATAAAACATCCTGAGCTGTTTTAATTAACATTAAATAACCAAACAATGTCATTGGTATCAGAATCATCGACTCCTCTTGTGAATTACTCTCTATAATCCAGAGAAACAATTCCTGCCCTGATCACACCGTGAGGGGTGGCACTGGATGGGATTTAAGGTCCCTTCCAACCCAACCCCACCCAATCCAATCCAATCCAATCCAACCTAGCCCAACTCAACCCATCCCAACCCAACTCAACCCATCTCAACCCAACCCAACCCAGCCCAATCCAACCCATCCCAACCCAACCCAGCCCAACCCAACCCAGCCCAACCCAACCCATCCCAACCCAACCCATCCCAACCCATCCCAACCCATCCCAAGCCATCCCAACCCAATCCAACCCATGCCAACCCAATCCAGCCCATCCCAACCCATCCCAACCCAACCCAACCCAACCCAACCCATTCTATGGTTCCATGCTGGTTGAGGCACCCTCTACCAAAACCCCTCGGTTTTAAATCTCAGTTCCTCTGGAAGCACAAAAATCCTGCAAACACCTGAGCAGAAAAAGTGAGTTTCCAGCTGGTGAAGTTCCAGGCTGGATCCTTTTCATTATTCACTCACTCTCATTGATTACAGAACTTAGCAGGGTTTCAAGCCCTGACAAGGAAAATGCTTTTACGTGGTTTCAGCTCTCAAATGAGCAATGCAGCAGGAATGGATGCCAGGGGAGGGATCTGGGATTAAAATGCTGCACACAAACTGCACTGATAAACCACAGCAAGTTCCAGAAGCAGGGCTGGGCACACAGCAGGAGGAAACCTTCAGCAGTGAGATCTGTGAGAGGAACCTGAGCAAAAAGCACCTGAAAAAACCCCAGAGCAATGTAACACTGTCCAAACACAAAAACAATAAAGTTTTTAAATCTTACTAGAATTTCCAGGAACAAGGATGCTCCCCTGTGCTGAACAACCACTCAGCTGGGTATTGAACATCAAGAACTGTGCACAGTAAATCCAGATGTGCAGACACATGTAACTGCTCAGCACAAATATCTGAATTTATACAACTGGGAGTGTGCTATCCTTCACCAAAACACAGGCTGAGTTACCCCCAAAGAGATCCCACTGCAATTAGCAGTTTAACCCAAATCTGAAGCAGCAAAGAACCTGCAGAGCAAATGTTATTCTTTATACAGGCCAAATATGCTTCAGACTTCAAAAAATCCCCCAGCAAAGATCCAAATTAATAGAACTGGCTGAACAGTTCTCCCTTCAGCTTGTGTAACCCTCATGCTGTTGCAGTCAGCAGCAAATCAGGCCCAAGGTCCATTTTCAGGCAGGAGTAAACCAAAAATGATGGGCACAATTTTAATTCCAACTTCAGCATTATTGTGGGGAATATTTCCCCCTCTGAGGCTGAGCTGAAGAAGTCAGGCAGAACATTTTACCACAGGCTCCAGGAGCAGCTCCTGTAGAACGGGAGCACAGAAATGAAATGATTAATTTCTCTGGAAGAGAAGGAAGCTCCCAAAAGGCATCAGGTTCCTCCAGATGAACGCAGCAAGAGCAGTGCTGTGGGGAAGGGGCAGAAAGAACCCCCAGAGCTGTCAGGACATCCTGGGGGTCCCACGGGGTGAGTGTTTGAGAATCAACCTAAAACTGGGGTGCAGCAAGAAACCAGGAGCCCCTCTGTGCTGTCAGAGCCACACCATGGAAAGGAAAAACAAATCCCATCCACACCATTTCTGTTCTTCTTTGAGACCTGTGTAATTCCTTCTGCTCTTTGGGAACTGCATCATTTCTGCTTGTCTGAGAACTGCACCATTGCTGCTCCTCTGAGAACTGCACCATTCCTGCTCCTCTTTGATAATTGCACCATTCCTGCTCCTCTTTGAGAATTGCACCATTCCTGCTGCTCTTTCAGAACTGCACAATTCCTGTTTGTGTCTGAGAGCTGCACCATTCCTGTTTGTGTTTCAGAACTGCACCATTCTTGCTCCCCTTTCAGAGCTGCACCATTCCCGTTTGTGTTTCAGAGCTGCACCATTCCTGCTCCTCTTTGAGAATTGCACCATTCCTGTTTGTGTTTGAGAACTGCACAATTCCCGTTTGTCTTTCAGAACTGCACCATTCCCATTTGTCTCTCAGAGCTGCACCATTCCCGCTCCTCTTTGAGAAGAAGTTGCTTTCATGTTGTTTTTTCACTGTGGAGACCTGCAGGAGCCGCACAGCAGCGTGATTTGCTTCAGCAGTGAAGCAGCTGACACCTGGGACACTCGAACACAAAGTGATTTCAGGAGAACACACTTCTGTCCCACGGGCTTGCAGTGAGTACCTTGGGATGTCAGGAGAAGGATGAAGCACAAAAGCAGTTTATTGACACGAGCGTTTTTTGCCTCCAAAGGATCCATTTGAAGGTGATGACAAGCAGTTTAACCCCCCCTCCTACTCGAGCTCAAGTGCTCATCATCCTGATTCCTGAGAGACGGAGCAGCTCAGGCACATCCTCACAGCAGAGCTGCAACAAAGGCAGGCACAGAACTCCACAGCAAAGTGCTGAGAGCAGACAGAAAGAATCCACTAGTTCCATCTCCTTCAGACAGGAGGCAGATGCAGCTCTGAGAGCTCTGGTCACTCTTCATCCCCACACAGGCGTGTGGATGCATCCCTGCATGGTGAGGAGCAGACGTGCCCTGCTCCTGCAGCTGATCCCCCTGCACTCACTGTTATCAGCAGGAATAAATAGTATCTCCAGGACGGTTTTTATGGTGTGTAATTCACACAGACATCAAAATCCCACTCGTGTGAGATGAATTCAGACTGCTTCAGTTCCCCAAGAATTAAACACATTTTCAAAGGGTCTCACACAATAGTGCTGCTGAGAACCTGGTGATAGTCATCATTAACAAGAGATTTAATTTCCAGATTGTGGAATGCTCATGGTATCAAACAGGCAGCTCTGACTCGCACAAGGTGGAATTCAGCAGCTGGGGAAGCGCTGGCAGAACAATGCTCACTGTTCATCCAGCCCAGCAGCACCCAGAGGCAGAACAATCCCCACTGCTCATCCACCCCAGCAGCCCAACGCTTCTCCAGGGCGTTCTAATCATGGAACCATGGAATGCCTGAAGGGTTTGGGTGGGAAGGGACCTTGTGGATCATCCAGTGCCACCCCTGCCATGTCAGGGACACCTTTGTTGTCCCAGGTGCTCCAGCCCCAGCATCCAACCTGGCCTTGGGCACTGCCAGCCTGTGCCAGCCCTGCCCACCCTGCCAGGGGAACAATTCCTTCCTAAATTGCTCCATCCTCCACCTAAAACCACCCAAACAAAACCGTTCCTGGTGCCACACTCCCCCAGCACGAGAGCTACCTGTGCATTTGGGGTCTGTGTCCTCCTTCTTGGAGCCAGTGATGGTCAGCTTGCAGTTGAAGTTCTCCTCCCAGTACTCTGCAAACCACACGTTCCTCCTGTTGTTCTCCAGAGTGCGGGAGGTGAAGTAGGTGTCAAAGCCTGTGGGGGGACAGGGCACAGCTGGGTCCTGGCAGGGAGCTCAGCCCTGCCACAGACACTGCCGAGACTCTGGCCATGGCAACAGCCCTGTGTCCTCAGCAGCTGCATCCTGCAGGAAAACGACTCCACCAGGGATTAAACTGGGCAAACAAATGTAAAACAGATCAACAAAACAAGTTGTAAGGAAAAAGGATGGATTAGAGTGGGAGTGGAAATAGATGATGTGGTGCTGGCTGTTCCCAGAGCAGCTCTGGGGTGAATTCTCTGCCATCCCAGACCCAGTGGGGATGGGAACCTCAGGGGATGTTTTCCCACTCCTGGGCTCTCCAGATGTTCTGGCACTGCAGGGTGGAAGCTCTGAGCTCTCACATCCCATCACACAGCTGTGCAGCCTGCAGGGACAATTGCAGGGACAGGGGGACATTCCTGGCACTGCAGCCAGGGCTCTCCCTGCTGCACTAGGGGGTGAGCAGAGTCCAAGGAAAACCATCTGGCTCAGTGAAACCAGCACAACAATCCTTCCACCAGGGATAAAAATAGCACCGAGCCAGCTGTTTAAAATGGGAAAGGAGCTGGGAATGGGGTCAATCCCTGTGCTCTGTGCTACTGACCCAGCTCTAACCTGAGCTTTCCCAGGGCTCAGGCTGCTGTTCCTGACACATCCTGAGCTCTGACACATCCCACATCACCTCCCAAATGCAGCCAGAGCATCAGCACTGAGCCTGGAGGAGCAGAGTGAGAGCCAATTCAAATGTTACCTGCAGCCTCACCAGAAATGATGCAGGTTATTTAAACCAGAAATAGGTGCCAAGCCCAGAGACCCAGTCCGAGCCTGAAGGACTGCAAACAACCCGTGGAAAAATGCAAAAAATCACCAAAGGGGCTGGGAGAAACCCTCAGTGCTGGGCTGCAGCTTTACTGAGTGCTTGGGTGCACTCTGTGAGTAAAACTCGAGTTTAACTGAGTGCAGCTTTACTGAGTGCAGCTTTACTGAGTGCTTGGGTGCACTGTGAGTAAAACTTGAGTTTTACTGAGTTCTGCACTCTGTAAGCTCCACGCGACTTCCCAGCCCTCCACTGCAGCTTGGAATGAAACTTTCCCAGAATAAAATGGATCAAACTGCAGGAAAAGAGAGATCCTGGGGTGGCAGAGACCCCCACCTCTCCCTGCTCTGTTTAACCTGAGGCAGGAATTTCACCTGGCCTCCACAGACTGAGTAAATCATTGGTTACAACTCCTGGGACACCTGTTGTAGGTAACTAATAACAAATTAGTGATTTAGGAACTTTTCTATGCAGTCCCATGAAGGTCCAGCACTATTTCTCTACCCAAACCATTCTGTGATTCTGTGATTACCATTTATAGGATTAAATTTCCTAAGGAAAATATTCTCATGGATGCATCAGAAAAGTCAGGTTTTAGGGACACACAGCCTCAACTTCTCCCTGTAAACTGTATATATATTGGTTTTCCTCCTAATTAAAAGAGCATTTCAAAGATATCCAGTCCCAAGATCTACAGTACCCATATGGCTGGGAAAGAGCAGCAATAAACCCTCCCCACGTGCCAAACTCACTGACCTCTGGGGAAAGTGCTCCATAACTTAATAACACAAAATCAATGAGTCCTGATAAAACTGTAATAGAATCCCATATGAATTACTCTAAAGCTTTACAGATTTAATAACAAATAATAACATTGCCATTGATTGCTTTAATGATCCCTCTGCATTTGCAGGCAGGAATATGGATCCCCATTAAAAAGGGAACATTTTTTACCATTCTTTTCCACTGAGCAGGACAAATAGGTGGGTGACAGTGGGACAGAGCTGGACAAGTCCCTGGGCATTTTTGGGGTCAGTCCTGTGCAGCCACCCCTCCCTGAGTGCAGATCCTGGGAATGCTGCTGGACACAGAACCCCTGAGATCCAGAGACACCCCTGGGATGTCCTGGGACAGCAATCCTGGGAACCGTCCTGGGAACAGCAATCTTGGAATGTCCTGGGACAGCAATCCTGGAATGTTCTGGGAACAGAAATCCTGGGACAGCAATCCTGGGACAGCAATCCTGGAATGTCCTAGCACAGCAATCCTGGGACAGCAATCCTGGAATGTCCTGGGACAGCAATCCTGGAATGTCCTGGGAACTGTCCTGGGACAGCAATCCTGAGATGTCCTGAGACAGCAATCCTGGGAACAGCAATCTTGGAATGTCCTGGGGCAGCAATCCTGGGACAGCAATCCTGGGAACTGTCCTGGTACAGCAATCCTGGAATGCCCTGGGACAGCAATCCTGGGACAGCAATCCTAGAATGCTCTGGGACAGCAACCCTGGGATGTCCTGGGACAGCAATCCTGGGACAGCAATCCTGGGACGCTCTGGGCTGAGGGACCTGAAGTCCCACCCTGCCATGGCAGGGTCACCTCCCCTGTGCCAGGCTGCTCCAGCCCTGCCAGGGACACTGCCAGGGGCTGTTTCCCAGCCAGGACTGTCCCTGCACTTCCCACAGCGCTGTCCTGCAGGTGCCTCTGCGCCACTGGGAGTCTCAAACCCTTCTCTGCTTCCAGACAGGTTTCTGGAATGAACCTGACTCCAACACTCAGGTGAACAAGGCAAAGATTCTCTGCAGTGACAGCAGCCCTGTGCTTCCCCTTTGTGACCCAGGGACACAACTCTCACACACACAGAGTTTGGGGTTCAGAGCTCTGGGAATTCCATGAGCCAGCAGAAAACATGGATGCTAAATGCAAAAGCAGGAATAATCACTTCTCACCCCTGCTCGTGACCAAGCACTGCACTGGTGTGACAAGATTTAGTGATTCCCCAATGCTCTCCATATTTCATACTTTAGCAAATTACTTTTTCAGCAAATACCTCTAAGAGATATAAATAGCTCTTTTATGAGATTTCTAAATTACAATGAATCTCTTATTACTCCAAATCACTGTGATTTGATTAAATCATTATTTTTACACATAGAAGGATGATACTACCTAAAGGGTTCATTTATTTCCCACCACAGGATAAATATGTACATGAACTACATTGTGATGAGACAGAGGGAAAAAAGGGGGAGCATGGAGGGGAGAGTGGGGAAAAGGATCCCAAACCCTGTGGAGGGAAAGTCCAGGCAAGGGACAGCTCCAGCAGCACCAGGAATGCTCAGAAGAGCCCCTGAATTCCCAGCCAGGAAATAAACCCTGCTGACCCCACCCTAAAAGACTGAGTTTCAAATTAACCCTGCCCCTCTGCCCCCCTTTTCCAGCTGGGAGCACAGGGCTGTGTTCCTTGGCACTGCTGGGGTTGTCCAGGCTCCAGAGGCCAGACCTGGCTGGGGCTGTGGCACCTGGGGACAAGGGGAGCTGGAAAGAATCAGGAGCGCACCCAGGAACAGGGACAGGGACAGACTGGCAGCAGGGGTTGTCACCAGGACACTCAGGAGCACACCTAGGGACAGGGACAAAGACAGGGACAGGCAGGAAAAGCAGCAGCTGTGAAATCAGAGATGAAATTGGGGGACCCCGTGCTGGGCTGGCCCCAGTGACACCAGCACAGCCAGGGGACGCAGGGGACACTGAGAGGGACCTGTGGCACCTGTGCCATTTCAGCAGCACACACTGCAAACCCTCCCTTTCCTGTGTCACAGGGGCTCAGGGGTTATTTAATAAGGAAAATCATTAAGTCTAATTAAATACAGAATGATTGAGTCACTGCATTCCCCTGTGACTCGAGGGCTCTCACTGCCAGCCCAGGTGAGAGCAAATCCAGCACGCTGACCCACTTTCACTGAGCAGCGATTTCAGCAGGTTATGATATTTTTATTCTTTTATTTAGTCCCAAGGATGTCCACCCTGGTGACAACCAGCTATTTACCCACACAGTAAATCATCACCTGCTATAATTATTGATGCCAAATGACTTGAAAGCAGCTACTCAAACACTTTTCCAATTTCCCTAGCGTTTAACCCAAAGGAGTTTCATTTACCCACATTAAATCTGGGATGGAAGCATTAGCTGGGGAATGACAGGATCAATTTTAGGACAGCAAGTCTCTGCAGATTTTCTGCTGTTGCCCAAGCACACACTGTGGGGTGATATTAAGACAGTCTACAGATTTTTTTTTACCTTCTTGCTCGGTAAAAAGGCCATAAAATAAATGATTTTATTAACTTCCATCACGCCATAAAAGTGCTTTGCAGTTGCTTGCTTTTTCAATTGTTGATTGTAACAGTGCAGAAGGGCATTTTAGGTGGTGTCACATTTGACTTTTTATATCCATGACAGAAATCACGTGCAGAGGACATTCCCCTCAGGGCAGATTTTGGCTGGGATTTTGGGCTGCAAAGGTTCTGCTGGGATAACAAACAGGTATTGTGAGTGTCTCATTGTCACTGCAGATCGGTGCAGCTGCCAGGGTCAGCACCCAGCTGCTGTCTGGGCAGCCCTGCCAGGGAAAGGTTAATACACAGCTTGTTATTATTTATTATTCATTATTCTGCACTGCACAGCCTCCCTGGGAGGATGGGGTGACCCTTCCCAGCCCAGAGCAGGGGGAACTGCTGGAGCAGCCCTGGAACCCTCCTGGGACACAATCCCTCTGCCAGGACCCATACTTCCTGCTGCAAACTCACTGCAAACGGCCAGTTTGCTTTGCCAGGACCTTTAGCTGTGAAAAAATCCTTCTCCTCACATGAGAAGATGAGCTAAAGGCTTTTCCCAAAGCTGTTGAGCAAATAACAGAGCAGCTGTGGCTGCCCCTGGGTCCCAGGTTGGACACTGGGGCTGGAGCAGTGGGACAGTGACGGTGTCCCTGCCATGGCAGGGTGGCACTGGCTGGATTTAAAGTCCCTCCCAACCCACTGGATGTTTCTTCCCAGCAGTTCCAGCTTCCCAGGCTGTCACCAGAAGCTGCTCCATGGATGGCTGCTCCATTTTAACACAGCAGAGCAGCAAAACCCGAGATGCAGGAGGTTTAAATGCACAACATGAGAGTGCTTTGGCTGCCTGCACAGCAGCCACTGACAGAACGCTTCCAGCACCTCCTTAAAAGCAGCTAAATTCCAATCCCCCACCCAGAATTTAAATCAGGCTGAAAATACAGAAATCCCTCTCTGTTGGGATGCAGCGACTGCAGCAGCTCCTGAAGGCACTCAACAGGTTAAAATTGAGAATAAAGAATTATAATAAAATGAAAGTGCAAGGTGCTGCTCTTCCCAGCACTGAGCTCTTCCCACCAGAGCTGATTTTCTCCCTGTCCCTGTCCCTGTGCCTCGCTGCAGTGTTTCCATGTCAACAGCAGCAGAGTGTGCCCAGTCTGAGCAGTGCAGTGGGGGTGATGGGAGTGATGGGGGTGATGGGATGGGGGTGATGGGGGTGCAAGCTGCCCCCAGAGCACAGACAGCCCTTCTGGTGGCATGGGGACACTGCTGGGGACACTGCTGGGGACACTGCAGCTCTGCCCAGGGCTGCTCCAGGGGTGCCCCTGTCCTGGCACAGGAGCTCAGGACCCTGCAGGCACTGCCAATCCCACTGCACATTCTCAAGCAAATGGGAAAGGATCCCAAATCCACCCAGTGCCACCCCTGCCATGGCAGGGACACCGTCACTGTCCCACTGCTCCAGCCCCAATGTCCGACCTGGCCTTGGGCACTGCCTGGGATCAGGGACAGCCACAGCTGCTCTGGGCACCCTGTGCCAGCCCTGCCCACCCTGCCAGGGAGTTTTTCTCCCCAGTATCCAATTTAAATCTCCCCTCCTCGTTCCCTTGCCCAGTCACCCCCTGCTCTGTGAAAAATCCCTCCCCTTGCACCCCCCTGCAGGTAAAGGAAGGGGCTCCAAGATCTCCCCAGAGCTTTCTTCTCTCTCTGAGCAACCTCAGCTCACTCCAAATAGAACCCAACCCCCTCATCACATCCTTCTCTTTTTCCCTTAGGTCCTTTCACAACACAGAAGCTCCTTGCTGTTTGACAGCTTGGAATTCTTGATTTCTCAAAGATTTCTTGGCTCTGAGGCAGCCTGAGCCGTGCCAGAGTGAGCAGAAAGGTAAGCAGAGGGATCACCCTGCTCTCTCTCTGCTCCTCTGTGCAATATCCCAATACCCAAATATCCCAATATCCAACATGCCAATAACCCCAATATCCCAATACCCAATATTCCAATATCCCAGTACCCAGCAGCAGCTGAGGGGAGGCTGAGCCCAGAGCTGCCCTGGCAGGGCCAGAGGTGCTGGGGACAGATCTGAGGCTGCCTGAGTATAAGAAGGAAACTTTTAAATGGCTCTCAAGTTGCAGGATAATTTGTATTCCCCTCTCTTCGTACCAACACATTAACCAAATACATTATTTCCATAATGAGGAGATGAACATCTGTGTGGCTTCCCAAAATTTCAAGTGGCAATACTCGAGACAAGTATTCCCTCTTTGGGACTGACACATCAGCATTTCAAATAACTGCCAGAACTAAAAATATCATTTAAATTCCAAGGAGGTCAAAGACAGTTCAGGTGTGGTTTAGATTTCAGGTTTTTTAGATAAAGCAAACCAATTTGATTCCGCGAAATTAAGTCGCTGCAGTATTGTACTAAATCATTTGTACTTGGCCCTGTGTAAATGAGGTGCTCAATGCAAACTTTGCAGGAATAGGAAAGACAAATCCCTGAAGCAGGGCTTTGCCACTGAAAATTGCTGAGAGAGAGATGGGTCAGCCCCCAGTGTGGGAATACAACTGGAGAGCAGAACTGCTGGTACTGCTTAGCTTGTCCCAACCGACGTGGATCTGTGAGCCATAGTAGGCCCAAGCCTTGGCGGGAGTGAGTAGGCCCAAGATTTGGCAGAAGCCAGCGGGATTTTGGAGAAGGAATGTAAGAGGTAAGGGAGTGCTTGGTACAGAGTGCTTAGCATGCAGTTTCTATGGGGATTTGCAAGAAATGGTGTATCCACCTGGCTAGCTTAAAGGAGGCCTAGATTGAGCAATGCTGTCTAGTTACAACTAAGCAATATACCTTAGTTAAATGAATATTATTGGTGTGCTATTTTTAGAAACAATAGGAAAAGTATATAAACTTTGCTTTGTTGATCAATAAAAGGCTTCATTGCTCCTTGCAAGCAAATCATCAAGACCCTGTCTCTTCTTTTCCGCAGCCGTCACCCCAGGGCAGCAGAGCAGCCCCAGCTCTCCTGGCTTCACCTCCTCCTGGCTTTGGTACCACAAACCTGCCCAAAGCCACTAAAAAACAGCTCAGCCCATCAGATCTGGGATATCCTTCTCTGGAAATTCATGCTAGGGGAAGCAATAATTAAACAGGGAAACAAAAAACTGAAACTGAGAATGAAGATGTGCAGGGTTTCTGCTTTTCATTGAGGGCTCGATTTTCACAAGTCCCTCCTGCAGGATATTCTGTGGCTGGACAAGGGGGCTCTGCACAGGTGACACTGTGAGCACCCAGGGGACAGGGATTTCAGGGAATGGCAGTGAAAGGCTGGAATGGCAGTGAAAGGCTGGTTTGGCTGCAGAATTTGGGAGGGAATGGCAGTGAAAGGCTGAGCTTAGACTCCTCTGAGAGGGTTTCTGCACCTTCCTTCCTGCTGCCTTTTTCTGTATTGAAACCTCCAGTCTGCCAGGCTCTTCTCCATTACACACCTCCATTAATTTGATTAATCACCTCATCAGCTGTGTGCTCCTCAGGAGCAGGAGCTGTGAGTGAGAGCTTCACCAGGGCTGTGCAAACAGGAGCAGGGCAATTCCTTTAGATGGACACTGCCATGCAATGGGAATAAAGGCTGAGCTCTGCTCCCCAGGCCTGTCCTTCAGCTGCAGGATTCACTGGGCAGCTCCCAGCCCCTGGAGCTGAGACAGGAGGGTCCCATGGATCTGCTGACTCCTGCTCCCCTTCCCCAGGAGCCAGCACAGGGCTTTCCCTAAATCTGTTCCTAAAGCTTTCCCTAAATTCTCCACCCCTTTGTTGTCATGCAGTCGAGTCAACAGAAGGAAAACATGCTCCTGAGGCAGCCCTGCAAACCCAGCAGGAGTGAAGTGGGCACTTCTGCACTCATTGTATCATCTTTGAGGAAATTATGTGTATTGTTCTGTGCATTATTTCCTGAGCTACTCCTTCCCAAAGCCTATAATCAGTGAAGCTTTAACAATACACCCTAGAAGACAAAAACAGGGAAACAAACAAGCCAAGCCTGTGAAACCTCTGCTCCTTCCTCAAATGAGCACATTTGTGTGTGTGCTGAGCCTGCCCCATTCTAGCTGTGCCTGGGGTGTGCAGGGAGCTTCCCTGGGATGCTCTGGGACAGCCAGGCTGGGACCAGCTGCTCAGGCAGGGCTCAGCCACCCCCGCACGTGGCACTGGGGCACTGAAGACACTTTTGGGGTGATGCAGACACTGCTCTGCTCCTTTCCTTCCAGGGAAAAATGAACCTGAGCTCCTTCCCTTTGCCAACTGGGGCTGTGAGGGTAAAACACTTCAGAGCCCCTAAGCAGGGAGAGAATTTCCTTCTCAGTTTTGCTTAAGTCACCACTCTTCCATTCTTTCTTCCCAGTTCATACTGCCCAAACAAAAAAAGGAGCAAACCAGCTCTTATTGGAAATGAAAACAAAACAGGATCTGCCATCTCTCTGGAAGACAAACAGCTGAAAACTCCAGGGACAGTTTTGTTGGTTTGCAGCGCTTGCAGTTTTTGTTTTTTTAAATATATAGGCTCATCCCTGTGCTGGATTCGAGCCATCCCTCAGACTTCTTGCCCAGAGCTGCACAAACTCCATCCCCAGCCACAGCCTCTGGAATTGAATCATTAATCTGAAATCTATTTGAATCCCACTGTTCAGTTGCATCAATTCTGAGCTCAGACAGTAAAGACTGTTTTTCTCCTCATCAGCAAAGCTTTTGCCAGACTTTCTAAATAATTCAGATCAAATCTGTGCATTATCCTTTGTGTTTCTCCTCCAGCTGCTCCCTCCTTGGTTCCATCTCCCTGGGAGCTGCTGTCCATGCAGACAGAGCACACACCTGAGAGGGAGGGCAGAGTCTGCAGGAAAAAATGAGAGGAGAGCTGTGAGTGCTCAGTGAGCAGCAGATGCCACCAGTGCTCCCAGTGCCAGACTGGAGAATCCTGCACAGCAAAGGAATGAGAAGAAGAAGGAGGTGAGGAGATCGTTGTCCCTCAGAGCTGAGGCTGAGAGGAAAACAATTCCTGGGACCAGGAGGAGCTTTGGGAATCTCCTCTCATGTCAGCACACCCTGCTTTGGGAGGGCTCAGAGCACCAGGGAACAACCCCAGCTGCTCTGTGAACAAACCAGCCAACACAGAAATAAATCCAATCTCCTCTTTCTTCTCTGAAAGCCTCTCCAGGCCTCTCAGCTCCCTGTACCTGGCTGGAGCTGCTCCCACCTTGCCAAGGAGTGATTCCTCTTTCATGTGCACTTCTCTGGCTCACTGTCTACTGCAATTATGCAAATAAAATGCAACTTTATCCTTTCAGCATAATTACATCAAACACAATCAGGCTATATTAAGACTGACTTAAGATGAATGAATTCAGTTCATCTAATGATTTCCTAAATCCCCCCCATGGGACTGTGGCAAAGAAAATTTCGTCCCAAGAGTGACATCAAGTTCCAAGACAAGTAACTGTGGATCTGGGGCCTGATCCTACAAAAAGCCAAACACTTTTAGGTCCCCTCTGGAGTGCCAGGCTGCTGGGCTATCCCACTGTCAGAAAAGCAGGAACAACACTGGTAAAACACATGTGTAAAACACAGCACACCTGTACTTCACTGCTGCACTCTGAAGTCACAGCTGGAGTGAAGAATAATTTGAAAAATGCCTTTTTTATTCAGTGCAATGAGTGTTCAGTTTGTAGCTAGTGTGACCACAGCTCTGCTGATCCCAGGTGTCCCCTGCAGCCCTGAAGTGGCAGCACAGCCACTGAAAGGGCAGCTGGGTGCCCTGGCTGATCAGCCAGGCTTTGTTCCCTCTCCTGGGCAGAGGCAGAGCCAGCACTGGGTCAGGGCATGGGAGCTGCAGTGCTCTCTCTGCTTCCAGCAGGGCTGCTCAGGAATCTTCTGCCAACATATTGCAAGTACTGCTTAAGGCAGTGATAAAAGGGAGAAAAAGAAGAGATGTTTTTGAGGAGTAAAATAAGTGCAGTCCCCTCTTTCCTGACTCTAACCCAGAGCTCTCACTAAATCCACTGGGAATTGGTGCCTGACTGTGGCCCTGCTCTGCTCCTGCAGCTTGTTCCCTTCAGCTTGCAGGGAAAATCAAGGTGCTTTCTTTCTTTAATTTGATATTCATCAAAAGCGAGGCATTGCTGAATTTTAGGAAGCAGAGTTCAATTCTGGATGATGAAAGAGCAACACTGAAGAGCTGAATTCCTTTCTCTGGGTCTTGTGGCCAAGTGAATTGAAAACAACAGGAAGGAAAGCAGAGCAACCCCCAGCACAGAGCAATCCAGAGAGACAGGGGCATGGAGCACCATAGGGACACCTGACATGGTTACTGCTGATCTCTGGGGCAGGGGACACAATGGGATCAGTCCCAAGGGACACTCAGTGCTGATCTCTGGGGCAGGGGACACAGTGGGATCAAACAAAGGGACACTGCCAGCCCCAGCTCTGCTTCAGCTGCCCTTGTACACCTGCACTGTCCCTCTCTGCCTCCTCAGCCACTGCAGCCCCTCGTGCTTCCCAGGAGGGGTCTCGTGTGTAACCTGAAAGGAAAACATTTCCAAACAAACAAACAAACGTGGCAAGTTTTTGTTTCTGTGTGTACTGCTGACAGAATTCTCATTTCTGTGTCAGAAACCCTCAGGGATGAATACAGACAGTGTGAAAAGCTTATTAAAATATTCAGGTTTTCTGAAACAAACCACTTCATTGTCTGTCAACTTTCTGTATTTACGGGGAAATAACATCCAAGAGTACCTCGGGGGGTTAAAAATGGAAAAGAATGAAGCAGATGATCTACCTGAGAGGAATAACTGATGAGCAGGGAGTGCGGGCACAGGAAAAATGCAAATATTTGGCTTTCCACAGAGTGAAGACACCAGAACTCATTTTAATGTGGGCAACGTGCTTGAGGAATGGGCCAGCAGAGGAGCTGGGTTTCTCTGCTCAGTGAAACAACTGAAACAACTTTTCCTCCAGATTCCAGAGGACACAAACCCTGACCAGCCCCTCTGGTGCCCACAGGGATGCTAAAGCATCTTTTCCCACAACAGGATGAACAAATCGAGGCGAGATCAGACAACAAACACTGGAGAGCACAAAGGAAAGCTGAGGACCAAAGGGATTCAGCAAAACAAGTTTCCCAAAATTTGCCATACACACACATCTGTACAAGTGTGGATATTTCTGAAGCACACAAGCAATAGGGATAAATTCAGTGCCTGAGCTGAAATAAAGTGAAGCTGACTTTAAATGGAAACCACTGATGGAAAAAATGAAGTTTTAAAAATTTTCTGTGTTTCAGAGAGGAGACCCAAGTTGCCCAAGATACTCCCTCCCCTGTATGAACCGAGAGGTTCAGATCAGTTGGCTTTTTCCTTTCAGGGGACAAATCCCTTCAGGGGTAAAGCCCTGGCACATCCCCCAAGCTCTGAAATCAGGTCCTGACAGCCTCGAGTTTCCCTGTGGGGAACAGGGAGAAACTCAGGGAGAAACTCAGGGAGAAATTCAGGGAGAAATTCAGGGAGAAATGAGGAGGTGGAGAGGCATCCCGAAAACCTGTTTGCGCCCCCAGGTTTATCCCAGACCCGGGGAGCAGAGGCAGGACAGGGACAGTGACAGGGACAGGGACAGGGACAGGGACAGGAGCAGGGGCAGGGACAGGGACAGTGACAGGGACAGGAGCAGGAGCAGGAGCAGGGACAGGGCCAGGGACAGGAGCAGGGGCAGGGACAGGGACAGGGACAGGACAGGGCAGCACAGGCTCTTACCCTCGATGGTGGCTCTCTTGGGCAGTATAGTGATGGCTCCCTCGGCCACGTCCTCCTGCTGCAGCAGTGGGCTCACCTTGGAGCCCCAGGTGTCCGAGCCCACCCACAGGAAATGTCCCACCTGGTCCGCCCTCTTGGCAGCTGCCAGGACCTGCCTGTGGAGAGAACATGGCTTTGAGATGGTTTCCATTGGAATGAGGAGCTGCTCTAGCACATAGGGCTGCATGAACTCACTGCCTGACCGAGGCTGGGATGGGCAGGAGCAGCAATTCCTGAGCCCAGCAGAGCTCACTGAGCACAGGAGCAGCAATTCCTGAGCCCAGCAGAGCTCACTGAGCACAGGAGCAGCAATTCCTGAGCCCAGCAGAGCTCACTGAGCACAGGAGCAGAAATTCCTGAGCACAGCAGAGCTCACTGAGGACAGGAACAGCAATTCCTGAGCACAGCAGAGCTCACTGAGCATGGGAACAGCAACTCCTGAGCCCAGTAGAGCTCAGGGCTTGGGACACCCTGCATTACCAGGGCTCTGAGCAGCCTGGGCCAGGGCAGGATGGAGCTGGATGATTTTCAAAGGTCCATCCCATGCAGCACCAGCAGGATTTCTCTTTAAATCCACCCTATAGCCCATCATTGAGTTACTTAGAGTTTTTCCATTGACTTTACTGAAACTTTTCCCTGAATTCTTTTTGTCTCATTTTGTGGGCCTCTCAGCAGCTGATGATTCCATCACAATTTGAAGCTAATTTCAAATTCTGGACCCAGAATGAGTAAGTGACTAATGAAATATAAAATATCCTTTGTGTTATTTTATGAGCCCATTCCATGTGGTTTAACCTTGAGCATCCAAGTCACTTTATCACTTTTAACTTTCCTTTGCCATAAAATGGACGGAATTAATGAATTACACACAGTGGAATGAGCCTGGAGAGGGGGGCATGTTCTGAATTCCCCTGAGAGGAGAGGTCAGCTCTGCCACGAGAGCCTCCAGATCCTGGTCCCCATTCCTGCCCCTCCAGCACAGTCTGGGTGCCCCATGAGCCAGGGCAGCAGTGCCCTGCTTCCCCTGGAGCCTCTCCACATCCCCAACTCCATATTCCCATATATCCAAACTCCACACCCTTCCCTGTATTACTCAGAGCTTTTCTGGCATTTCCCCACATTCCCAACTCCATATTCCCACACATCCCAACCCCAGACCTCTCCCTGTATCACTCAGAGCTTTCCTGGCATTTCCCCACGTTCCTAATTCCATATTCCCATATATCCCAAACCCAGACCCTTCCCTGCCTCACTCAGAGCTTTCCTGGACATTCCCAACTCCCCCATCCCCACCCTGACCCTTTCCTGCTCTCCTGCCCCCAGAGCCCAGTTGTCCCAGTTGTCCCAGGCTGTCCCAGGCTCTCCCCAGGCCAGCCCAGCTGTCCCCCTCACCTGATGTCCTCGTCGTTGGCGAAGATGACGATGGCTCTGGCGTTGGGCGTCTCCAGCAGCTGCCGGATGATCCTGTCGAAGTCGATGCTCTTGTCCTTGCGGTCCTGGGGGATCTTCAGGGACTGGGCGATGCAGAGCCCACCTGTGCCGAGAGCAGGGGACAGAGGGACCCTCAGAGGAGGCAGGGGAACGTCAGGGACAGCCCAGCACAGACAGTGACAATGCACAGCCAGAGGGAGGAGGGAACTCTCACAGGATCCCTGCCCTGATCCACAGGGATCCCTGCCCTGATCCCGAGGGATACCTGCCCTGATCCTGCTCTGATCCACACGGATCCCTGCCCTGATCCTGAGGGATCCCTGCCTGGATCCAGAAGGATCTCTGCCCTGATCCTGCTCTGATCCACAGTGATCCCTGTCCTGATCCACAGGAATCCCAACCCTGTTCCAGGGAGATCCCTGCCCTGATCCACAGGGATCCCTGCCACTCCTGCTCTGACACCACACCTGCGTGGCTGGCAGGGCCAAGGTCTGCAGACTGGGCCCACCCCACTGCAGAACAGCAGAATCAGCAGAGAAATGGGCAGTGGGAGGATGAGAAGGAGAGGGGTTAGAAGAGGAACCTGGACAAGCTCAAACTGATGAATGAAGCCCCAAAACCAGGGGCTGGGAGGCAGAAGGTGTGACTGGTACTGGGCAAGTTTTATCTCAGGGAATTTTGATTTTGCAGCTTCAGGGCTGCTGGGGGAAAATGCTTCCACTGTAATGACTTACCTGGAATAGAACAGCCACAGCTGAGATACTGCCAAACCCACATTGTGTCACAAAATCCCTGCTCATTCCAGTGCCCACCACCAAACAGGGTGGGGGGACACAAACACTGAAGCCTCAGGATAAAATCTGAATGGGACTTGTCATAAATACCCAGAGAACACAGCAAAGAGCATCAGCCAGAGCAAAATCCACCCATTTCAGCACAGTTTCCATATTACAGCTGCCTAGTTTGTTGTAGAAAAAATAAAATTAAAGAAAATCCCATCTCCACTGACATTCTGCTTGTGGCTGGCAGATGAAAACACAACTTTTGCCTTAATTATTTTGTTTCTCAGTCGAAAACACTTTCATCTTTTAGGGCATCTTTGATACCAGCCTGCTCATCATAGCTCACAGTGCGTTAATTAATTACGTATCTGAGCTCCTAATGAAAACCAGCAGTGGGGATGAGTTAATTAAAAGGCAGCAGGACAAGGAGAGATTCACAGAGAGGTTTTGAAACCCAGACTGAGAAGTCCTGGAGAAGCACTGGAGAGGTCTTGGAGGATGAAGAATCTGGAGGAGGAGAAAAACCCCAGAGCATCCTTCTCATGCCAGGGCAAAGCAAACCCAGAGAGAACCACAGCACAGCTGAAAAAAGAAACTGCAGCTTGAAAAAGTGCCCTGGGATGGGGAGCTGCTCTCAATCCAGGCACTGCCAGAGCTTTCCCAAAAGGGGCAGATCCATAGTAGCCCTGGCACCACTTCTGCTGAGAGGAATTACAGATAAAATGGAATATACAGATAATATGTAAAAAAAAAAAAAAAGATAATATACATATAAAAAATATATAATATTATATAATATATAATATATAAAAAATGCAATACTCAGATAAAATTCCAGATACAGATACAAAAATTCCAAATATCAGCGTGCCCTTTGTCACCCCTGGGCATGCTGAGTGCCTGGGGAATTGGGTGTGTGCTGTCCAAAAGACACAATGAATAAGTTCAGCTCCATATCCTCATCCCACATTCCAGCAGAGCAGGAAACATGTGCACAGTGATTGGAACTGTCAGGTTAATTCACTGCACTTCCCAGGGAAAAACCTCCCAGGGAATTGGGTGGTAAAAACATGAAAGTTGCACATTCAGGCTCTTGTCAAAGATTCCGGCAGTAATTCATTCCCCTGGTGGGCAGGAGGAGTGACACAGGCTCCGAGCAGCATGGAGAGCCTGAGAGGGAATGGATGAGAGCAAAGACAGCTGGAGTGAGCTGGGGATGCTGTGACACATCTGAGACTGAGCTGGGGATGCTGTGTGTCCTAGGTTCCAATGTAAAGATGTGCCCAAAGGTGTGTATTCAATCACCATC
>VRYO01000638.1:19931607-19943786 GCA_009812075.1 Sialia sialis | reverse complement strand
CCACTGGTTTCCAGAGGACAGGAGCTACTGGATCTTTTCTACAGGATCGCCACTAGCAGGTGTCAGGTTGTATTCTGACTCTGTCAGTGCTTTCTTTTTGGTACTACTGCATGTATTTTACTATTTTTTTCTATTAAATTGTGTTTCTTACTTGGAGTCTCACTAGTTTTGCTTTCAAACCAGTACACTGTGACACACCCAGACTGAGCTGGGGCTGCCCCTGGATCCCTGGCAATGCCAGGGCCAGGCTGGACACTGGGGCTGAAGCCCCCTGAGATGTGAGAGCTGTCCCTCCACAGAAGGAAGGTGCAACAAGAAGATATTTAAGGTGCCTGCCGACCCAAACCATGATGGGATTTTATGATCCCATGAATTTGTGGATCCCACTGCACAAAACACCAACAGGCTCAGGCTGCTGGGATGAAGGAGCCCACCCACCCACTGTGACTGAGATCCATGGCACAAGCCCTCTGAAGGATGAGCAGTGATGATTTTGCCCTGGCAGTGCCAGTCCTGTGCCAGAGCCTGGCACAGAGGTCTGGCCCAGTGCAGGATGTTCAGCTCCTCAGAGCCAGGGACTGAACCAGCAGGGCTTGGGGACACAACAGGGGCTGAGCAATCCCCTGAGCAATGCCCTGAGGAATACTCTGAGCAACCCCCTGAGCAACCCCCTGAGCAATGCCCTGAGGAACCCTCTGAGCAACCTTCTGAGCAATGCCCTGAGGAACCCTCTGAGCAATGCCCTGGTTACTCTGTGCCCTCTGAGCTGTGCTGGGACAGGCAGGGCCCCAGAGGATTCTCAGGCACCCCAGAGGATTCTCAGGCACCCCAAAGGATGCTCAGGCACCCTAGAGGATGCTCAGGCACCCCAAAGGATGCTCAGCCACCCCAGAGGATGCTCTGCACCAGGGCTGCTGTTTGGGATGCTCAGAGCTGGGATCCCAGCACTGCTCCACCAGCATGGACACCCATGGCCATGGCTCTTTGCATCCTGCCACAACACCGAGCACATTTTCTGCTTCCCTGACATCCTCCAGGAGCCTTTTTTCTTATCACCACTTAATTGGATTATCAGGTAGCAAAAGTGACAATTTAACACTTTTTCAGCTGATTTATCTGCAGAGATCTCCTTTTGGGGAGAATCACTTTTGGCAAGGCTGAAAATATCACATCACCAAGTTATGTTGGTGCTGATGATTATTTAAAGGAACTCTCAATTAATTTGATTAGTACATTCCTTTAAAATCAGCAGCTGCCAGGAGCTGCCTCCTGGATGTTTATCAGAGCTCTGGGAACAACAGACAAAGCCCTGGCACAGCTCCCTCACTGCACACCAGCACAGGAAACACCCCAAAGTGAAGATTTTAAGCATGGCTTGTTGGGAGGGGTGAGAAAAGCTCAGGTTAAGTACAGACGTACCTAGGCTTTGTAAAGTAAACAATAAAAATAAAAATTCTTTGAGTGCAGGAGAGTTCTGATCCCTCAGAGACCCTGGCAGGAGCTGCTGTGGCCCCACAACAAGCAGAGCCCCTCACACAGGGAAAATAAATCAATCAAACACTTCAGCTTAAGTCTGGGGGAGCTCAAGGAGGGAATTTACTGGGACAGAAATGAAATAAACCCCAAAGGCACACAGGAGGTTCTTCCCGTTTCCTTGCACATTTTCTGAATCACTGCTGGGTTTGGCATTTCCTGCCATTCCCTGCATACACAATTTATGAATCTGACTTGCAAACTCCTGAGCTGTGCAGATGAGAAACCTGTGGCAGCAATGCTAAAAACTGAGCTTAAAGGAGTCAGGATTCTCCTGTGTGAAAACCTGGAGTGCACCATTGATAAAGCAGAATCACATCCTCAAGAACCAGAATGACAAAAGATCATTTTATAGTCCTGAAACAGAGCTGGGGCTGTGGCAGGCTCCTCAGCAGGGACAGAGGTGCTCAAACAAGTGACACAAACCCCCAGATCCTCCCCGCCAGGGGCTGGAAATCCAGCTGTGACTCACACGTTTATGTTGAACCAAAAACCAGCACCAAGCCACGTCCCAGCACCTGCCACCAGAAACAAGAACCTGCCACCTCACACAAGAAACAGTCAGATCTTCAGGGAGTTATTGGAGGGTGGGAACATTTCCAAATCCATCCCCAAAGCTGCAAATTCACAATACAAGTGAACAAAGTAAGTCCTGACCTGGATCTTCAATATTCCCCTGGGTGGGAAACATTCCCCTGGATGTCAAATATTCCCCTGAGTGTCGAATATTCCTCTGGATGTCAAACATACGCCTGGATATTGAATATTCCCCTGGATGCTGAATATTCCCCTGGATGTCCAATAGTCTACTGGCTGTCCAATATTCCCCTGGGTGTCAAACACTCCCCTGGATGTCCAGTATTCATCTGGATGTCAAATATTCCCTTGGATGTCAAACATTCTCCTGGATGTCAAACATTCCCCTGGATATCAAATATTCCCCTGGATGTCAAATATTCCCCTGGATGTCCAATATTCCCCTGGATGTCCAATATTCTACTGGATGTCCAATATTCCCCTGGATGTCAAACACTCCCCTGGGTGTCAAACATTCCCATCACAAGACAAGGTGGCACCAGTGAGGGAGGGAGCTCACCAGGGGAGCTCTGAGCCCACCAGACCCCAGGGCTGACCCCAGGGCTGACCCCCGAGCTCCAGCCCATCTCCCTGCCAGGGCTGGGAGGCAGAGCCCAGGACATGCCCCAAGCACTGCAAGGGAATTTCAGCCTGGAAATGAGCTCAGGGAGGGAAAAGCTCCCATTCCATGCAGGCAGACATGGAAATCTGTGGATTTATTCTGCCCCCCAGTAAAGCAGACCAAGGCACTCAGAGAGCTGGGTGGGTTTTTGTTCAGCTCTGGGAGATGGAGCATCCTGGGCATGGAGCAGCACAAGGAAAAAAGGAAATGGAGAAGCCAAATCAGCACAGAATATGCAGGGTCCTTGAGAAAAAAGAACTTTAAAGTTAAAAAAGGCTGTGGAGAGATCCAGAAATGCCAGCTGGGCCCCCTCAATCAAAGCCCTAATGAGGCTCTGGGCTGTTTCTTTACCAGAACAATTAATTCCTGCTCCCCAGGAGTGCTCACCCTCCTGCTCACCAAGAACAGAGCCCTGGTTTAGGCAGTAAAAAGTTCACAACTGCCCTGATCTGCGGATGGGCTCGGATTCAAATCACATCTCCATAGTATGGTAATTCAATTGTAAAAATGGAAAGTGCACCAATAATAAAATTGCATTAAAACATGGAATGGCAACAATTTATCCAAGGAAAAGGATCCCTGTGGATACCCAACAGCTTTAACTTAGAAACTTTCTGCACAAGAAGAAGCTACTGAATCACTTGGAAATTTCATTTTCACTAATCTTGTTTATTGTTTCATTTTTTCACATTAGCCCTCATCATAACCCAACAACAGAACACCTAAACTAATATGGAAGACTAATATTTCTAGTATGTTATTCATTAATGCTTAATTCCATTGTGTCAGACCTTTGCTGCATATTTAATGACATTCCTGGTGTGTTTTATCACCTCAAAATTGTCCTTTATTATGGCAGTTAAACTCCAGTAACACACCAAAAATTAAGACTCTCCTTGGGAACACTAAATTAAATTATAGAATGGTGTAAGATCACTTTGAAGATGTAGGAGAGCTCTGTTTGTGAGACAGAGGAGCAGGAAAATGAGGATGTGCTGTAGAACAGGAACCTCGAGGGAGAGCAGGCTCAGCCCAGGGCTAGGCTGCAGAAGGGATTGGCAGCTTCTGGCTTCCTAAAATCTCCTACAAAAGGTAGGAAAGGGCAATAGGAAATAGAAGCCCTGCTTGAAACACTGAAATCCAATTTAGACATGGCCTGGAGCAGAGCCCAGCTCAGGGGGCTCTGGGAACCCCTGGCACTGGAGTGGAAGGAGAGGGGAGGCAGGGCACCCAGAAAACTCCTGGATGGATAAGTCATCCCTGCTTGCTTTGAAAGAGTCAGAGCAGGAAACTCCTCAGCTGAACAGCCTCACTTTGCCTTCAGCTTTGTCCCTCACCTGTTCATAAAAGCCAAGGAAAGAGAGAGAGCCACTGCTCCTCTGGGGCTCCAAACAGCACAGGCAGCAGAGCTGGGAATTGTTGAAACAGGCTCTGTCCCAGCCCTGGGACAGGGAAATGGAAAAGCTACAAACAGAACTCTGTAATTGCTTGGGCTTTTGGAGCTGTTCTCATTATCCCATCTCCTTCACTCCGGAGTCATGTTCTCAGTGTGCTCAGCTTAATGAGCCTGTCTCAAGTGAGTACCAGCAATGCAGTCTGGTTCACTAAAGCACTGCTGCAGCCTGGCAGAGCCACCCAGCCCTGCAGCTGTGTCACCAGAGGCTGTGACAGGCACGGGCTGGGGAGCTGAGAGCCTGGGCTGAAGGATTTCACTGAAATCCCCTGCCAGGCTCAGCCCTGCAACCAGCGACTGAGCTGCTCTTGAAAAGAGTCTGACTCGTATGGAGGAATTTAAATGATGTTCTGAGCATTGCACAAATGAAAAGTAATTAAATCAGTGTAACTTCTAAGGAAACAGATGTTAACTGTTATTTCACACAAGATATCCACTTCCTTTATCTTTAATTCATTTTGTGGTCAGAACAGATGACCAAAGTTATCTTTACTTTGCAAAAGCGACTGCAATGTGGGTGAGGGAAATTAACACTTTGATTAACACTTTCAATATTTGAAATTAATTTCAAAGCTCCATCTCGGTCTCCAAGGTTTGTATTAATCATTTCTCCCAATATTATGGCATATTGAAAGAGCTTGATTAGACTGATTCCAAAACAGAGTGAAGGGACAGCCCGGACAGCACTGATCCAATTCCTCTGTGCCATTCCAACTCTGCCTCCTCAGGGGACCTGCACTGCAGTTTTAGCAGAAAAGGTGGAATTTTCAATGTAAAACTCTCTTTCTCAGAGTTCACAGGCAGAGCAACTCTTTCCAGGCTGGGATGTGGGGCTGGGACACCCTGAGCTCCCTTGGCTGCTGGGATCTGTCAGCTCCCAGAACAGGGAATGCTTCAGGCTGGAAAAGCCCTCTCAGATCATAACCAACCTTTCTCCAGCTCTGCCAAGGCCACCAGAGTGTCCCCAAGTGCCACGTCTGCAGGGATGGGCTCTCCCCAGCCCCTCCAGGGCCTGAGCAGCCTTTCCATGAAGAATTGTTCCCAAAATCCACCCTGAGGCCGTTCCTTGTCCTGTTCCTGTTTCCCGGGATAAAATCCCAGATCCCCCTGGTGTTCCCTCCTGGCAGGGACTTGTGCAGAGCCACAAGGTCCTCCCCAATCCCCTTTTCTCCAGGCTGAGCCCCTTCCCAGCTCCTCAGGAATTCTCCATTCCCTGCCCTGCACCAGGCATGGAACAGAGCCTGCACCCACAGGGGAGCTCTCCTGAAAAAACATCTCATTTACACTTTTGCCTTTTCCCTCAGGGCAAAGCAATGTTCCCTGCATAAAAAATAAAGAATAAAAGCAGAATATCCACAAAACTCCAGCGAGTCTTGTTTAATCCACTCACTTCCAGTTGTTCTGCAAACAGCTTCTTATTTTGGGGAAATAAATCTTTTTAATTAAGTTGCCTGCACAGCTGCTGAGGCAAGAGCTGGCAGAGCTGGGAGCATCCTGCACATCCACCCTGATAGCTGCACTTGATGGTGATAAAGCAATTTGTTGAGTCATGCTCTTCTCCCTCTCTCCAATCTTGATTCCCCAGACAGTGTCAGCTCTCCATTTGTTAATCCGTGCTTAATTTTTAAATCACAAAGCATCGTGGCTTTAAAGATAAGCTTTTAAAGAGCCCTCCCACACAGCCCCTCTCCATCTCCCGGGACATTGCTGATAACAGGGATCAGACACTCCAGCATTAATGAAGGAATCTGGGGGTGGGGGCCAGGGGACTGGGGGGATGGATGGGAATGAGAGCTGGGGAGGGACAGGGCTGAGGATGAGGAGCAGGGGATGATGCTGTGGGGATGGACAGGGGTGAGGATGAGGAGCAGGTGATGCTGTGGGGATGGGTGGGAATGAGAGCTGGGATGGACAGGGCTGAGGATGAGGAGCAAGGAAGGGAGGCAGCAGCAGGCCAGGATCAGGATCAGGGTCTGGGAAAAGAACCCTTGCCAAAGGCAGGGAGAGGGGAGCAGCCCCCAGAACCCCAGGGGAGGAAGGTCCCCAAACTCCTCCCGTCTGGGAACACAGAAAATGCAGAAAATCCCCACCAAGCTGTTTGCTCCTCTCACCTGGGACACTCCATGGAAACACAAAACCTCCAGCAGCCCCCACAAAAGCCAGGAACTCACTGAAAGCCCTGGAGACACCACAGAGTCACCGAGCTGCTTCTGTTCCCAGGGAAATGCCCTGAGGTGGGAATTCCAGCCCCCCCAAATCCACCTGCAGCCCCAGGGCTGTCCCAAAGGCAGCCAGGGACGTGTGGGGAGGCACTGGGTGACACTGGGTGACCCCTGCACTGCTGCAGCACCCTTCCAGCACCCCTGGAATTCTCAAAGCACAGCCCAGCCCTGCACACGTGGACAATCCTGATTTTCTGGGTTTTAGATACCAAGACATGGAGGAGCCCTGCTCCTCCTGACTTTCTCAGTAAAGATTTTAAACATCAACTTGATTCCTGTAACACTGGGAAAAGAGTGCTATTAAAACTAAAGTTACTTTGATGATAAATTTTAATTAGTACTATCCACAAAATGCTAAAATAATCTGATGGAGGAGGCGAATTCCAGCTGAAACAGCAGAACATGTAAATCCTCAGCCTGATTTACACATCTTGGAAGCAAATCTGGAGCAGGTCCCTCAGCCTTTCATGCAATATTTTTAGTTTTTCTCAAGAAAAGTAGCACTGCCAAGGAGCCATCTCTTTTTTGGGTAGATCACTGCTAATTCCTAGCATGGAACTTTGCTCCTAATTGAGCAGCCAGCCAACACAGCAACGGAGAGGTGCACAGCTCACTGCAACCTGAGTTACAGCAGTGAAAACAAGGGGATTCCTCTTGAAAAAGAAATAAATGCATTGCAGCAATGGTTGAAAAAGAAATGGAAACACTTGTTACCTACCAAAGCATGGAGCTCACTGTTGTGTTTCCCCTGCACAGCTGAGGGCATCACTAACCTAAAACAGAGCAGAGAGCTGCACTTGCACATGAAATGTGTGAGGACAGGTGCAGGCAGGGCAGGTACAGCATCTCCTCACAAACGTGTGTACAGAGCAGTACAGAGCCTCAGCCAGGGAAAAAACCCAATTTCCACACCCAGTAATTAAATGTGGGGCAAACATTCAGTGGGGAGAAAGGGAGCAGAGCCCTGCTGGGGTGTTACCATGTGTGGTTCCTGGAGCAGTGATGGTCACAGTAACACAGCACTCTCTTACATGACGAGCAAGAAAGAGCATTTATTGAAAGAACTCATGGATTTAAATAGTGTACATGGTGAAAAACAATTTAGAGACATTTCACTGGACAGAAGACACCTCTTAGAAACACAGACTGTGAGGCTGGTCACGCACACCACAGGTGTCCTTGACCAGCCTGAGAGCCAAGCTCATCCAGCCTGGGGAAGAATCCTGGCTGCTTTCTCCCAGGCCTCAGACAATCGGCCACAGGATGGGGCACTCACAGAGTCCTCACTGATGTCAGGGACTCCTTTGGCACAAGCACAAGGAGAAGATGCAGGAGAGAACCAGGAGCAGTTCAGAAGTGGGAGCAGCACAACGAGAACATTTCTCTAGCACAGCTCCAGTGCCTGCAGGTCCCAGGGATGCTGGAATGGTGCCACCTGCCCTGAGCAAACATTCACACTGCTCTGTGGGCCCAGCAAATCCCTCACAAACACTCACACTGCTCTGAGGGCTCAACAAACCCCCTAAAGCAGCTGTGCCCCTGCAGTGGCTCTGGGATTCACTCACACAGAGCCCAAATCCAGGGTGCAGTGTCCCCTCCAAACCAGCACTGACTGACTGATGTTCACTCACACAGAGCCCAAATCCAGGGTGCAGTGTCCCCTCCAAACCAGCACTGATGGACTGACGCTTTGTTTTCTCAAGCACGCACTCAGAACAGCTTGAAACTTCCACTAAACTGGGGAGGGAAAGAAACTGAATTGCAGAGGAAGAACTAAACCAGAGAGGAAAAAATAACTAGCGAGAAAAACAAAACCAGAGAGGGAAACAAAAGCAGAGAGGAAAAACAAAACCAGAGAGGAAAAAAGAGAAACTGAGGGAGGGAGTCCAGGGGCAGGAATGCACAAAGCAGATTGCCTGAGGCTGTAACTCTGCTCTGAAGCTGGCCAGGCAGAAGCACCTCCTGATCAATATTTTTCAAGACAGATTACACCTCATTAGGATCTCCTGCTTCATTTGCTGCTTTTTGCACCATTCTTGGCAGCATTTGCAGTCCTCAGCAAACAGGAGCTGCCTTCTCCGATGTCCAAAGAGCTGCCAGGACCCAGCTGGGTGCTGCAGCAGAACCAGGCTCTCTCCATCCCCTTGATGCCTTCAGGAGCCCTGGGCTCCCTGGGGCTGGGGGAGCAGTGATTTGGGGAGGGAAATTCCCAAATAAAGCACCCAGAGCCACCCACCCTCACCGAGCTGCACCTGCACACAGGAGCTCTCATGAAACTGATTTTAGAAAAATTAGGATTTTAGTTAAAGGTTAGGAGAAACTGGGCTTGAGATAGTTACCTGAAACTTAAATAATCGATTGCCTGCCAATTTATGTTTGCTCAGCTGTGCTTGCAATGGGAAAGGATGAAACCAGTAGGTAGGACCAAAGAACACAAACAATTGCAACCAGAAACTCATTCTTTGCAAAACTGGAGCTGCCCAAAAGCCATTTGTATTGTCATTGATAGAAAAGGTCGAGAGTTCAGGGCGAGGAAGACTCACCTTACTTCCTCCTTTTCAGACCCCTCCCCACAAAAACGACCCCAGACTGAATTCAAGAAGCCAAGCACGCTGCTTAATAGCCATTCCAGATAATTACCATGGGAAGGGGGATGGGAGGGGCTGGTATTATGAATATGGATTTGTTTGAACCTTTTGTCAATAAACAGACTCTGTGATCACCTGTAATTTTGCAGTGTGTATTGGAGGGTTACCCCACGCTGCTGCCCAGCTCTGAATAAACATACACTTTCTAATTTAAATTGTTAGAGAGTCTTTTGTCCATCTTTTTGTCTTTTTGAGTATCGGTGTTAGACCAATACTCATATTTAGGTAAATCACTCACACTCAGCTTTGTGCTGCCTGCCAGTCTGCAGATCTTTGGAGGAGCCACTTAGAACCTGCCTTGAACATTCCTACACCCAGCAGAATTTCCTTCCTTGGGAAAGAAAAATGCAAAAGCTTAAAAAAAATATTAAAAATCCATTAGAATAAGTCAAAAGCGAAATGCCCAGCTCCTGCAGAGCTCAGGCTCCAGACCAGCTGGGTGCCTGAGAAGTCCTGAATCACTTTTAATTTATCCTGACATTAGCAAAGGTGAAAAGGTTGAATTTGGTGGCACTGACTTCCAAATTCTAGTGGCTGTATCTGGATTTTAGCCTGCCAGCTGGAATAGGAGCTAAGTGAAATCACCCTCCTGCTTAGAGCTGGAAAGAAGTCCCAGGAGTCAGCCCTGCTCCTGGAATGCTCTGATGGGTTAAATTCCCAGAGATTTTACTGCTGGGATGCTCTGATGGGTTAAATTCCCAGATATTTTACTGCAGGTGCCACTTGTGCCTCTTTATTTCAGGGAGGATTTCATGCTGGCTGCAGTGTATTTTCTGCAGACAATTTTTTTCTCTGGCTCTTTTTTCCTTCATTTCAGAGAAGCAGAACTCAGATAGTAAAACACGCAGAATTGTGTTTCCAGGTTCTCCAATCAGCTGAGAAGAGCTGGTTGGTGCAGCCAGTTCAAACCCTGTCTGGACACAAGATGTGCTGGAAACACAACTCAGACATCTCCTGTTTCCATGGTAAATTAGGATGAGCAACATGAAACCAGGAGAGAGAAATCTGGGAAAAAAAACACTCCAACATAATGGAGAAGTAAATAATTCTAATAAATACACTAACAATTTAGCCAACACTAAACCAACATAATTTAGTGAGTTAGCTGAAAAAAATCTCAAATTAGCAAAACCTCTACAAAGGGTTGCACCAATTAAAGAGTTACACCAATAAATAAATTAATTACACCAATAAATAAAAGGGTTCCACCACCCCACAGGAACCTGGGGCTCGTTAGTCTGAAGTCTGAAGTCTAAAGTCTAAAGTCTAAAGTCTCTCCCTAAAGTCCTGCACAATGATGGCACAGGGTAAAATTCAGTTAAAAAATGAGGAGTAAATGAATGTTGCAGACCTTGGGAGAGAATCTGCAATCCCTGCAGGCAGCAGTGGCAGCCAGGCAGGGCAGGTCACCCAGAGCCACATTTATGGCACAGAGCAGATGGAGTTTCACAAACTGCCACTTGATGGAAGTTTTCATCCACTCCAAGAAGTGTTTTTTCCAAAATCCACATAAAGTGTGCGGCACAATAATCAGGACAAAGGATGATGAGGCCACAGGCAGCTTTCAAATGTGGTAAATCCAAATGGATCTAATCTGTTCATTACCACAAAAGCTGTTTATTGGGAATTTACTGCAGTTGTCCCAACACTATATTTCCCAAAAGGGAAAGAAAACCATCATGCCCAACAGAAATGAGGATTTTCTGCTGCTTCATTAAAGATCTGCATTGCTGCCTTCTGGAAGTGGTGTCTGATTGCAGCTGGAGCATCTGTCACATTGGAACCCCCCCAGAGAGCAGCAAATCATTCAGAAATGGTCTGAAATGAAAAATCCCAGAGGGGCTCTGGCTGTGCCTCTGCAGGAGCCCAGAGTGGGCATGGGAACCAACAGAAGCAGCTTGTTCCCCACAGGTTCCAACTTCTCTGTGTTAAATGCCCGTGGTATTTGCATTTTAAATTCAGTCCTAGCCCAGTGCTGTTCTCTGGGGCAGCAGCTGGGAGATCCCCAAACCCCAAATCCCAAATCCCAATCCCCAAATCTCAATCCCAAACCCCAAACCCAGCAGTGCAGGGACAGCACAGAGCAGAGGTTTCCCCTCTCCCAGGAGCTCTGCAGAAAGCAGGGTGGGATGCAGGATGTGCTGCACTGAAAAATGCAGGAATTCCTGACAATTCCCTCACTGCTCCAGCCCTGCTCTTGGCTCCTGTACTCCAAGCAGCTTCTTTTACCCCGAGTGGATCCCAGGAATTCCTGACAATTCCCTCACTGCTCCAGCCCTGCTCTTTACTGCTGTGGTCTCATCAGGAGCTGCCCTGCCCTCATCCCCTGGGATTCACAGCCCAGTCCTGGCTCCAGGCTCCTGATTGCTGGCAGAAAAGGCAGAACATTTCCCTGAAGCTGCACAGGTCTCCCAAGCCCAACCATCGAGTAAAATGAAAGATAATTTACCAAAATCACCCTGAATTTCCTGTAAATTATCAGCATTATGGCAGTTACCCATTTTTATGCTGCTTTTACACATCTATTTGTTTCAGGTGAATGGTAGCTGGGATTTTTAGCAGCATCATTTGGAGGAGAGTGTGGAGGAGAGGTGAGGAAAGCACAGTGCTGAGCTGTGCTTTGGAACCCTTTTGGGATGGAACACAGAGTGGGTACCTGTGATGTTCTCACTCAAAGCCTCTTGTATTTTCTGTTGCTTTTTCTCTGGCAATGTCACTTTTAATAACAGGTCCAGAACCAGGCTGACCTACATAATCCTCCAACACAGAAGCACTTGCTGCCTCCCACTATTTTTGGAGAACAGAAATGGAAATATCTGTGCCTTGCTTGGTTACCGTGTCCCTCCAGAGCTATAAACATCAAACTGGAACAAATGTCCCAGACTTGTCCAGTTCACCAGGCAAACTCACAGCTCTGCTCTGTTTTCAACAGAAGGGCCCAGCAATGCAAAGGAGTCTGATTATTTCTTATCCGGGCATAAATCTCTGTGCCCTACACTCAGCTGGCACCATCCTGCCCCAATTCCAGAGTTCTGCTCTTGTCTTAGGTTACAGTACAGGATGTGACCAAAGCTTTCTGTTGTGTCACCATCTGTTGAGACCAGGTGGGGCAGTGATCCTGATCT
>VRYO01000638.1:19907553-19922683 GCA_009812075.1 Sialia sialis | reverse complement strand
GAGCCTGGAACCAGAGCCTGGCACAGACTGGAACCAGAACCTGGAACAGAGCCTGGAACAGACTGGAACCAGAGCCTGGAACCAGCCCCTGGGACAGACTAGAACCCCCTCTGCCACACTGCAGCACACACACAGAGGTCACACTTCACCAAAACAGTAAATCGTGTTTTTCACACAGTAAATCATGTTTTTCACCGTTCCCAGAGCCCCTGCCCAGCCCCTGCCCTGCTCAGAGCAGGGGCAGCTGCACTGGCCCCGCAGGGCTGTCCCCTCTGTCCCTGCCTACTGGCACGGAAGGGGCTGAAGGAGGGACACACACCCTGCAGGGCACAGCCAGCCAGCTCAGCTCTGCAAATGGGCCTTTGGGGGAGAGCAGAACATTCATAAACGCACTCCAGATCTTTCATTTATCTGTTAGGAGGCATTCAAGTGGTCTTTTGCTAACGACTTCAATATATATATTTCTTACAGATAGCAATTAACCTTCTGGTACAGATTAATCTTTTAAAAAAAATCAAAGATGAATTAATCTTTGAAATTCAAGTATTCAGAGGTTTCATTAATAATCTGAAATCGTCCTTTAGATTTCCCATAATTAGACCATTCCCCTAATTTATTAATCCCACAGACTGCAGAGCATGTTTCAAATCTTCATCTCCTGCCACAATGACATATTCAAACTCGCTTGAAGTGCTCATAATAAAAGTCACTTTGTGAAGAATTATTAACTCGGAGGATCAAGCAAAGTCTTTCTATGCCAAAGCATATTTGGAAACTAAGCAGGGGAAGCAGTTTCCACTGATCCTCAGATTTCCTGAGATCCTGGCTGATCAGAAACAAGCTGGGATAAAACACTGAGGATAATTAATGCTCCAGACTGGAGCCAAAGGCAGGGAATGTGCTGGTGCCCACAGAGCACCTTCCCTTCTTGCCAAGGGGATTTGGTGCCCACAGACCAACCCTCCCTTCCTGCCAAGGGACCTGGCTGTGAGGTGGCAGCCATGCCTGGGAGCTGCCAGCCACTGCTCCTGCTGGGATGGCTCCAGTTTGGGCTCATTCCCTCCAGCCTGAGCTCAGTTCCTCCAGCCTGGGCTCCAATTTGGGCTCAGTTCTCTCCAGCCTGGGGCTAAAATTTGGGCTCAGTTTTCTCCAGCCTGGGCTCCAATTTGGGCTCATTCCCTCCAGCCTGGGCTCTGCTTTGGGCTCAGTTCCTCCAGCCTGGGCTCTGCTTTAGGCTCATTCTCTCCATCCAGGGCTCTGCTTTAGACTCAGTTCTCTCCAGCCTGGGCTCTGCTTTGGGCTCATTCCCTCCAGCCTGGGCTCTGCTTTGGGCTCAGTTCCTCCAGCCTGGGCTCAGTTCTCTCCAGCCTGGGCTCCAGTTTGGGCTCATTCCCTCCAGCCCAGCTCTGGCCGCTCTGCCCGATCCTGGGCACAGCCAGACAGGGCCTCTGCTCCCCCAGCACCATCCCCAGCCCTTCCCCAGACCCTGCCAGGGTGGACACCACTTTGTGTAGGAGTTTTCATTCATACCCACCCTGCCCGACCCCATCCTGGCTCCGGGGATTTTTGGGGACAGTGACAGCTCCTCCCAGCACCCAGCACGAATTCAGCTCACAGCCACAGACCAGTACCTGCCTCACACAGCTCTGTTCATCAAACCTCCACACAACGGGATCTCCCTGCACTTCCAGAGTCTGCAGGGAGCTTGTGACAGGGATTAAACCCTGCCACAACTTCACCCGAATTTATCTGCATGCTGGAGGAGCTGAGCACAGCCCTGAGCAGCAGCAGGGATTGGATTATTCCCGTCCTGATCTGAGGAAGGAGTTCAGGCACATCCTGTGAGTGCCTCAATCTGCCAGTGTCACCTACATCCTCCTGGGACACGGGGCTGGCAGCAGGGCACTGCTTGGAGCTTGGCTTTTTCTGCAGGATCTTGAGTGGACATGAACAGCTCACAGAATAAATGTAATTCTGCACAGGGTCCATAAATGGGATCCTGTTCTCCAGCCAGAGCCTGTCCTTCACACAGGGAACACATTTGGCTACGAGTTTGCAACTGCAGATATTTGCAAATAAAGTAAATTTTAAATTCCAATGAGCGCTGGCATTTGTCACTTCCTGCTGTATTAAATCCAAACCCATTTGCTTTAATACCACATAAATATGCATTTGTAGGAACAGAAGAATTTATGCAAATGTGGGTTCCTTCTGTGACACCAACACGAGGAAACAACTCCAGCTCCCCCTCTCCCAGACCCCTTCCTTTAATCCCAGTGATTTGCTTGTTCCCTGGCAGTGCTGCAGGAGGCAGAGCTTGCCTTGCCCCATGGTGATGGGCTCAGCCAGAGCTCCTGCAGACAGCCCTTGTCACCAATCATCAATTCCATCATCACTCATTCCATCCCCTCATGGGCTGCTTTTCCCTTCCCAGCACAGGAATCAGCTCCACACTCTTCACTTTCCAAACCCTGACCAGTCTGGGTTCAAATCAGCCTGCCAGGGGCTCACAGCCAAGGTGTGGCACGTGTCACCCCTCACTGCTGGCTGTCCCCACTGAGCTGGGCACAGAAATGCCAAAGCAAACCCTCAAACCAGGATCCCAGGGCTGATCCCAACTCAGGCAGCTGGCAGCAGAACTGCAGGCTGGGGAGACAGAAAAGCTCAGCCTGTCCAGGCCTGGCTGCTCCCCATCCAGCAAGGAAACCTCAGCCAGGGCAGCACAGGAGCTCAGCACAGCCCGAGGATGAAAATGTGACACCAACACGAGGAAACAACTCCAGCTCCCCCTCTCCCAAACCCCTTCCTTTAACCAGGGCAGCACAGGAGCTCAGCACAGCTCGAGGATTTCTATTCCCCAGAAATGACTGAACACCACTGAGGCTCCCCCTGGGAAACTCCACGGACAATTCAGCACCCAGGAGGCATTGCAGAGCACTGCAAAGAGCTGGGGAGCTTCAGGATCAGGTGTGAGCTCTAGCAAACAGGAGGACATTTGGCACAACACGACATTCAGCGCTTGCTGCAGGGACGGGCGTGGCCTACCTGCCTCTCTGGAAATTTGCATGAAGGATTCGACTCCTTTTTCTCCATAATTCCCTTCAGATGCCAAAGTGGATACATAATTCCATCCCAAAGCTTTCACAATGTCCACCATTGCTTGTGCTTGGAAGGAATCTGGAGGAACCACCCGTGAGAAGAAATCATAGCGCCTGTCATCGCTCAACTCTGGTGCAGTTGAGGCATAACTGATTTGTGGGATCTGTAGAGAAAAACAATTTCTGATAAATACACACATTCACAGACTCGTGGCTCTTGCAGCAGCAGCAGCTAAAGCCCCTGGCTTCAGCTGAGCTTTGGCTTTGCTCAATCAGCTGTGTTTGTATCCTGCAATCTCCAAGCCCAAGGAGCAATCCCTTCAGGGGCTTCCAGCTCCCCCAACAAAACTGGATGCACTGGAGGAGCTTTGCTCGGGCACATCCACCTCTCCTCCCTCTGAGCAGCCAGACACAGCACACAAACATTCCCAGCACTCACTGCCCAGTGTCTGTGCTTTGTGATTTGGGATCTGGTGAGGTGAACCTTTCACCTGCCAGCCCTTGCTCAGCCTCTGGAGGATGGAGCTCCAGGCTCAAGGAGAGGTAGGTGCAGTTTTTATTCTTCCTGATGAAGAGCAGGGTGACATCTCTGTCCCACAGACACAGCCTGGGCTGACCCAGCTCTGTCCCAGCAGAGCAGCCTCTGCCTTTCCTGCTCTCAGCCTGGCTTTGTGACAGAGACACCACAAGAGTGCTCAGGCTGTTTTCCCCTGGGTGACAAAGGCCCTGAGCAGTTCCTGAGCTGCCAGGACCCTGATCCCCAAGCTCATTGTGCAATTGTTAAGTCAGGGATTGCTCCTTATTGAAGGAGCTGCCATAATCTCACTTGAGACAGAGGGGAGAGAAGAGATTTGCAGGGCTGAGCAAAGGGCAGCACCTGGTGCCTCTCACAAGCAGCTCCTGCACTCTCACATTTGGTCTCTGCACAGCTCTCCACAAGGATTTATCATTCCACAGGTGTTTATCAGCTCTCCTGCCTCCTCAGAAAAACAAACATGGAAAAAAACAGGAAAACAAACATGATATTTCCCCAGGATCAGCACTGCAAAGGGCTCAGCATAGAGAGCAGGGAGAGAGGAGAGCAGATTTCCCCAGAATTCACATTATTTCCCCATTATTCACATGATATCCACACAGGCATTAATCCCCACAGCACAGCAAAAGCAGGCACTGAAAGCAAAATTGCTGCTGGAGAGCCAGAAGAGTGATCAGAGAAATGAACTTTGCATGGAAAAAAAATTAACAACCCCAGCAGCTGCTATGAACCTGAACCAACACCAATTCCCCCAAAAGCACCAGTTCTGCATTACAACCCCCCTGAGCCTGCCTGCAGCTCCCTCCCACCCACACCCTGCTGGTCATCCTCCAGAAATCCCACTTTTCACACTGGGAGCTCCAGCTGCTGAGACAGAGAAATCCCAGTTTCCACACTGGGAGCTCCAGCTGCTGTGCCTGGGAATCCCAGTTTTCCAGCTGGGAGCTCCAGCAGTGCCTGGTGACCTCTGGGGGACACCTGAGCATCTCTGCTGCACCCAGCCCACAGAGCACTGCCACAGCCAAGGGCTGCTCTTTGCAATCATCACTCAAGTCAGGCTGAATATCACTTCTTATCTGTGGCAGCTCTTTGTATTCCAGCTTGCCAACAATTGCTTTTCCAACTAAAAATCCGGAGGTGCCCATTCTGCACTTTTACAACAACCAAAGCTTCTACAGAATTTGCTGTACTGCTTGTATTCCTAAGGAGACTTCCTGGATTTTAAATCTTTTTCCACTGTTCATAAAATATTAACTACTGCTGGATGCTTCAGTCACTTGGAGTATAAAAATCAGGTATGAGATGTTTTACCAGCACTTCCACCAGGATATCTAAAAGCAACATAAAATTATATATATATGTGTGTGTGTGTGTGCCAAGTAAAATTTTCCTGCTGTTTTGTTAAAATACAGGGAGGAAAGAACTTCAGAGGGTGTGACAGGGATTGCAGCCACCAGGAGTGGCCTGGCCAGTGTGACAGGGACTGCAGACACCTGCACGAGGCTCCTGCTGCTCCTGCCATGCACCAGCAGCATCCCAGTGGCCAAACTGGGCACCCAGCATCAGCTAAAATCCAATCAATCTTCTTCTGTGCTGAATATTCTAATTTCCAGTAACCAGTCTAACACAAGATAGAAATCCTGCAGCATTTACACACAGCCTGTGAGAATCATTACATTACCACACTGTGTTACACTTTAAACCCTAAAAAATCCTCTCTGGACCTTTCTGCCAAGCCAGCAGGGTCTGCTCTGACACTTGGACCTGCCTGAAAGCAGAGGGAATTGTTCAATCAGGAGAGAATTGTTCACTCAAGAGGGGATCACTTTTGGTTGGCCATCCTATTGTTTTCCAGTTATTTAGTGACTAAGGTTTGGTATCTCAAAGATGGCTTTCATTTCAATCTCCCTTATAGTTTCCATATTCTCAAAATCTTTTGCCAGGCAATCATATTTATAAGGTTTTCCTGATTCATCCTCCCCAACAGACACTGCCCTGCCATGGGAGCAGAATTTCCTCTGTGCAGGACCTAGCACACAGCACATCAGGAGCTCCACGTGGGCTGTGCCTGCCTGATGTTCTGATCACAGCAAGGGCAGTGATTAATGCTGGGAGCACTGTCTTAGGCAGTGATTAATTCGTGTTAATTCATTTCTAACATTGACCATTATTCTTCATTTATTTCGTTTTCTGCTGCTAATGAAGAGCTGTCTCCGGGTCACACTTGTTGTCTTGCTTGCAAAGCAGCAGCACAAACTCACTAGGGTCTGCCCAGCCCCTCCTTCCCCCATAAACATCCCCCACAAACCCACCAGGGTCTGCCCAGCTTTTCCATCCCCCAAAAAACTCACCAGGGTCTGCCCAGCCCCTCCTTCCCCCATAAACATCCCCCACAAACTCACCAGGGTCTGCCCAGCTTTTCCTTCCCCCACCAAACATCCCCCCAACAGAAGGCTGGGAGCAAAACTCCCCTGGAACATAACCCTGCTGCTCCAATTTTCCATCCCAAACTCGTTGTGTGTTATTATTGACCCCACATCCCCTTCTCTCCCTGTTCAGAGCCATCCCAGAAAATGCCAGGATGTTTGAGCTGCTCACCCAAGCCAGGTCCCAAATCCCCAAAGCCCAGAGCCCAGCCCAGCCCTCCCTGAGTGCAGAGCTCCAAATCCTGCCCAGCACCCCAAAACACCCCAAAACCACAATTATTGATGATTGCTGCTGTGTGCCCAGGGGCTGAGCCCAGCCCCACCTCCTGACTGAAGGATTTGGAGCATGGTGCACCTGAACCCACCTCAGCCAGGGACAGCACTCAGGAAACTCCAGAAAAGAGAATTTCCCCGAGGACCTGCAGCAATTAAGATAATGCAGGAGTGCCCCCACTGAGACATTAATGAGCTCCTGCCAGGGCAATATTAAGTTCACAGTTTGCCGCATTTTTACTCTCAATTTCCCACTAAGTTTTATTGATGTGGTTTCCTGGCAGTGGGGGAAGCTCCCCCTGCTCTCCTGAGCCCAAAATCCTCCCAAAAACCCAAATTCACAGCAATGAGCTGCCTGCACTCAGCTGCACAGCTCTGGGATCTGTTTGGGTTTTGTTTGTGCACAAATCTCTCATGCCAGGACTGAACTATAGATGCACTATATACAATAATACGGAAATTTTACCCAATACATTAAATATTTACTATAAATATATATAATATTATGGAAATTTTACCCAATATATAAAATATTTACTATAGATATACTATACATAATATGGGAATTTTACCCAATATACTAAATATTTACTATAGACATACTACATATAATATTATGGAAATTTTACCCAATACAACTAAACATTTATTATAGATATACTGTATGTAATAATATGGAAAATGTACCCAATATACTAAATATTTACTATAGATATACTATATATAGTAATATGGAAATTTTACCCAATACATTAAATATTTACTATAAATATACTAAATATAACATGGAATTTTACCCAATACACTAAGTATTTTCTATAAATATACTATATATAATAATATAGAAATTTTATCCAATATACCCATATACCATATACCATAAGGTCAGAGAAAATGAGGAAGAGCAATTCAGGAAATTTTAATGTTAATTCACTTTAAGAGCAACAGCAAATATTTCAATATTTCTGAGCAATGGGAGGAGCAGGAAGAAAATAAACCAGGAATGGTTCCTGTACCTGGATTTTGCTGATACCCACACTGGCTCTTCCCACCAATCCTCCAAGGCTGGGATTAAGCAGCCTTTTAAAATCCCCAGCTCTTTATTATTATTATTATTATTATTATTATTATTATTATTATTATTATTATTATCATGGATGGAACCCATTCCTGGAGCAAACACTTCCAAAGCTACTTTGGGTGTCTCAAACCTTTCTTTCTAATGGAACATATCACTTTTAAATGAATTTCCAGGCCCAACCCAGCCCTCATCCCCAGCACAACTTTGCACTGGGGTGGAAATGTCCTGAGTGGTGCTGGAAAGCTGGGAGGGCTTTCCTGCTTCCTCTGCTGGAGAAAGTATCCTGAAAAAAAAATAATTGTAGTAATTAAGGGACAATAATGACAGCAATTAGCACTGTCCACATGGCTCGTGGGAGCACTTCATCAGCTCAGAAAGCAGGAAAAAAGAGGATAAACATCCAGGAAAATGAGATGTGCCCATAAATATGGGATATCCTGTATTTCATCTTGATGACCTGTGCCTGGACCAAGGTCTGTTTGTGACAGTGATGAGCTTTCCGCATAGATTGGATTTTTATAGAAAAACAGGGGCTGATTTCTTGGCTTTTAAATGCTGAAAGAACCTTGAAGAACCTGACTTGAAACCAGGACCTAATATTGTAATGAAAATCAGTCACAGCACAAAAACAAACATCTTACCCCATTCTAAAGCTGCTGAAAAACTGTCCTTGACTAGACAAGGACAGCAGCCCTGAACCAGTTCACATGCTGGGATTGCTGGTTTGTTGGATTTGTACAGAATATATTACACAGCTCATGTAGATGACACAGCACACATTCACACTGCCCTGGGGATGAATTATTTACTAAAACGCTTTGCTTTCCATCCCTGGCACTGTCCCAGGCCAGCTCTGGCGTTTGGAGCAGACTGGCACAGTGGAGGTGACAAATTCCCCGTTAGTGAGCCCAAACTCCTCACAGAGCTGAGCCCAAACTCCCCGTTAGTGCTGAGCCCAAACTGCCCACAGAGCTGAGCCTAAAGTACCCACAGAGCTGAGCCCAAATTCCCCACAGAGCTGAGCCCAAATTCTCCAGTAAGGCTGAGCCCAAACTGCCCAGAGCTGAGCCCAAACTGCCCACAGAGCTGAGCCCAAACTCCCCACAGAGCTGAGCCCAAATTCCCCACAGAGCTGAGCCCAAATTCCCCAGTAAGGCTGAGCCCAAACTGCCCAGCACTGAAGCCCCAGAGCTCCCTGAGCTCCAATACGTACACTCTTCAACAAATACAAACTTGTACCAACTTATCCAAATACAAACTTCCAAATACAAATATCCAAATACAAACTTACAAACAAATACAATACTTACACTCTCCAACAAATACAAACTTATCCATATACAAACTTACCCAAATGCAAACTTACGCAAATACAAACTTACACAAATACAAACTTACAAATACAACACTTCTACGCTTCAACAACAAATGCAAACCCCAAGTCACTTCACAGAGGGGGAGTGAATGAAGGCATGAATGCAACTTTGAAGCTGGAAGAGGGAGCATCATTCCAGCACCCAAACACACAGAATAAAGACAATTCACAGAATAAAATCAGGAAATTAGTCCCATTTCCTTTGGGAACGGGGCCATCCCAAAAAAGAAAACAAAAACCCTCCAGGAAACATGCTGGCAGGTTGGGATGAGATCAGAAGAAAGGCATTAAAAGGAGATTTTGGCATGGCATGAGCACAGCCCAGGCTGTGGAAGCAGAAATGTCCTCCCCAAATGGGCACCCTGATGATGAATAAAGACCTGAGCACTTTGGAGATGAGAATCTCTGCTGTGAGCACCAGAGCAGCTCCTGCACCCCCCCAGAGCACAGCAGAAATCAGCTCCTGTGTGCAGGTACTGTGTGCTTGCACCCTCACCAGCTGAGCTGCCAACTGCTCCAGACACACCTTGCTGAAAAACACGTCCAGAAAGCAGGATTTGGATTTCCACTGGCACAGAAAAAGAGTTTTAGATACACACTTGCCTCGTTTGTGGGTGCAAATTCCTCCTTGTGAGAGAGGCTGTGTTTATGTAATCATGCAGATCCTGGGTGAGCACTTCTCACAAGTAAAATTAACTGGTATTTATATTACTCCCATTTTAATTTCTCTTGGTTTATCTGCGCTGTGATTCAATAATATTGGGGTAAAAATCTGCAGTAATTTCACAATTATGAGCCGCACCTGATTATAAGCCGCACATCCAGGTAGACCACGGGATTTGTCCGTATATAAGCCGCACCCGAATATAAGCCGCATTTTTTTTTTTTTTTTTTTAAAGTGAGGATCCATGTGTGACAAAGTAACGAGTTAGTAACAGAATCACGCCAGCGCGGGGTTTGGTGTCAGGTGCTCAAGTTGCAAACAGTTTTCATAGACCAGCCAAGCCTTTAAAGGCAGCCCCAGGCGCCCTCCCCGGCCGGCTCTCACTTCCGGGTTGGCATTTCACTGGGATTTGTCCATAAATAAGCCGCACCTGATGATTAGCTGCACTACTGGGCTAGGCTGGATTCTTCAATGAAAAAGGTGCGGCTTATAATCGTGAAATTACTGTAATTTATAATTGTTAATTACTGTTTGTAATCCCTTGATCTTGGAGGGGAGGCTCAACCCTCCCAGCCTTGGCATGGCAGGACAAGGCACAAAGACACCATTCCCACATCCCTGCCTGCATCCCAAAACCAGAAACCAGTCTGGGCTCACAGGCACTGGATGGACACACAGACACTCCTGCAGCTCCCACAACACGGACTCATCCATTCCAACTCCTCTGAAAATAAATCTGAGGCGGAATAGAAACAGAGTGAAGCAGCTTTTATGTTTTATTTATGTGTACACATTGCTCCATTCATCCCAAACAGATAATTGAACCTTATATTGTCTATGCATATTTTAAAAGGGTTTTAATCTGCAAGTATAAATCTCATTGATTTTGAAAGTAGCCCGATGAAGACAACACCAATAACAACTTTATTCAGCAGCCAGGCTGAGACAGAAAATGTTCTTGGTGGCAGAACACAGTTCTGTGCAAGTAATCCAGGCACACAAAGGCAGCCCAGTGGAAACAAGCTGCAGTGAGGTACAAGGGAAACAATCATCCCTGTGACTGAGTTATTGGGCTAAATGAGAGCTGTCGAGCTGGGATGTGAGCACATCTCATAATTGCATTTCTAGGAGAGCATCCACGCTCATGGCGTGGAAAATAAGGCTGTGATTTGAATATTTATTCCTGCATTTTCAATATAGCCAAGAGTCTGACAGCCAACGAGAGTAAAGCCTCTGGCCTTCGTGCCCTGACAGCAAACCCATCCAAAACCTGGCAGTGCAGATTGAGCTATGTTAAGTGGTTATTTCTAATTTCAGTTCAACTCTGGGCGAGCAGCTCCACCCCACAATGAGCAAACCCAAGTTCCTGTGAGTAACTTCCACTGAGCAGATATTGCAAAGTAGAGTCAGCTCTCATTAAATGTGTCTGAGTGGGCTCACACGGAGGGAGAGGCTCAGATAACGTGAGCTCCTCCAGCTCCCCCAGCTCCTCTGACACCCCAAGGGGACCAGCTGCATTTCAAGCAGTAAATGATGTTTTAAACAGGCTTTCTGGAGCTCATTTCCCTCTGTGCAATATTGGGAGTATTTCTGAATTTAAAAACGTGTCAAATAATAAAAACCCCTGGGTTTTTAATGTGCTCACACACTGTGGCTGACTGAACGCTTCTGCTTGAGCTTGAACTGCCTGGCTTTGGATTGGCACTTTATTAAAAGCTGGAGGCAAGGGGGAGGCTGTGAATTCTAAAGAATGTGTGTAAGCTGCTGTGTGACCTCCCTGCAGCCCTGGTCACCCACACCTAGAGCTGAGCAGCTCTCTCCTCCTCCTCCTCCTCCTCTTCCTCCTCCTCCTCCTCCTCCTGCCCCCAGGGCTGCAGCTGTGCCTGTGGAACTGCAGCTGGAGGTGACAAAGCCAGGCTGGAACATCCATCCCAGTTCCAGAGCAGGGCCACCCTGACCCCCCCAACCTGCCCTGGAGGCAGCAGCATCCCTGCCAGCATCCAGTGACATCAGGGATCCATTCCGGGAGCCAGGGGCTCCTGGCAGGGCTGTGGCACTGCACAGAGCCACTGTGGGGACACTGTCACAGCTGCTGGGACAGCCTGGGCACTGCACAGGTCTGGGGCTGGCAGCAGCAGGGGGGGACAGGACACACAGCTGGGACAGGGCACTCAGCTGGGACAGGATAACACAGCCTGGATTGGGGACAGGATAACACAGCCTGGGACAGGATAACACAGCCTGGGACAGGACGGGATAACACAGCCTGGGACAGGACGGGATAACACAGTCTGGGACAGGATAACACAGCCTGGGACAGGACAGGATAAAACAGCCTGGGACAGGACAGGATAACACAGCTGGATTCTGGTGCAGACTGATCCCAGGGACCTGGCCAGTCTGAATGCTCAAATCTCCATCACACATCTTTATGTTCCCTTTTCCACCAACACAAATCACCTTCTGCACCTCAGAAACCAGAACAGCATCTCAGAAACCAGAACAGCATCTCAGAAAGCAGAACAGCACCTCAGAGCATCTCAGGGTACCAAGCTGCAGAGGCAGCCAGGAACAGAGCACCTCTCCTGGAAGGAGTGTAAGAGCAAGAGCTGGGTGCTCTGTCCCAGCCCCCACACCTCAGCGAATCCCCACACTTCCAGCACTCAGCACAGATGTGATCTCAGCTCAAGGATTTGCTCCAGGTGAGAGCAGCTTTAGCCTAGGTGCTGGTGGCTGCTGCAGCCATGCTGCAGGACACTGGAGTTCACCTCTCAGCACTGCCCTGGTGTCTCTCCAAAGTCACCACCTGCAGCAAGGACTCAGACAAATCATTCTTCTACCAGAGATAAATCAGCAGGGTGGAAAAACACTGCAGATCGAGTGCAGCCCTCCCCCAGCACTGCCAAGGCCACCAGAGCCCCGTGTCCCCAAGTGCCACATCCAGGTCTGAACCCCCCCAGGATGGGGACTGACCCTCCCTCGGCTGGGCAGCCCTTTCCAGCAGAAATTATTCCTGAGATCCAACTTAGAGCTCCCCAGCACAGCCTGAGCTGTTCCCTCTCCTCCTGTCCCTGTTCCCAGATCCCAAATCCTCCCGGTGTCCCCTCCTGGCAGAGACTTGTGCAGAGACAGAAGATCCCTCTGGATCCTCCTTTTCTCCAGGCTGAGCCCCTTCCCAGCTCCTCAGGAATTCTCCAGTCCCTTCCCAACTCCTCAGGAATTCTCCAGCCCCTTCCCATCTCCTCAGGAATTGTCCATTCCCTTCCCAGCCCTCTCAGGAATTCTCCATCACATTCCTATTTCCCTCAGGGAATTCTCCAGCCCCTTCCCAGCCCTCTCAGGAGTTCTCCAGCACATTCCTATTTCCCTCAGGGATTTTCCAGCTCTTTCCCAGCTCTGTTCCCTCCCCTGGACTCCTCCAGGTCTCCCTGCACCAAGGGAAAGGCTCAGAGAGGACAAATTGTTCCATCCTCTGCAAGGTCAAACGTTTCCTCCTCGGAGTCCCAGCATTAAAATTCCTGCAGGACACGTGGGAGGCGCTGACCCGGGCGTGGGGATGCTCCACCAGGGACTCACAGGGATTATATTTAGCCTGCCTTTGATTTCATACTTTCTTTAATCCAAAATAAACATTATCACAAGTAGAAAGGGCTGCTGTGTCCTCTGAGCAGCAGAAACAGAGCAAGGTCCTTCAGGACACAGGCTGGGTAAAAAAGAGAGTGAGAAAATGCAGTGAGGAGAGATGGGAGGGAGAACGGATTGTAATTATGGGAGAAATCTGCATTTGACATTTCTCCCACTACATATCGAAGAGTTATGGGGTATAATGGAATTCCACTGAATATCTATACTTTCTATTTCCTTATATTTCATCTCTGGCCTTTTACAAAGTGCATCATCACCATGTAATTCCACAGATATCCAAATATTTCTGCATTATTACAGGAAAAACCACAAGGCAATCACACTTTTACCTTCACTGGTTTTCTTCACCTCACCATTGAGCTTGCCAGCTAAATAATTACATTTCTTCTTATCTAACTTGTGGGAAAACAAATTTAATAACAGAAATACGGTCAGAAAGACGAATACTTAGGGGAGAATAATTTTCAGACTTAAACTTCACAAGCTCAATGGATTATCCTGGACACTGGATAATTACTCTGCATGTCTTTATCGCAAAAGTGCCTGGACATTCTAATTAATCCAAATTACTTTCTAAGGGCCATGCTATTAGACTCATGCAGGAACAGCCAGATATAGAAATATTTGTATTTTTTAAAGGTCTCTGACAGCTCAGTCTTTCAGCACCCAGATGAAAACCACACGAGAGCAGCTCCTTCCCTGCCTGGGGAACAGGAAAGCTGCAGGAAAAGCTGCCCAGCCTGCTCAGGGGCTTCCCTGGAGGATAAAAATCAGTGTCCAGTGCTGATTTCACCAACAGCACCGAGCCCAGCCCGCAGCCTGGGGCTGGGATAAAACTGATCCTGGGTCTGGGATAAACCTGATCCTGGGGCTGGGATAAAACTGATCCTGGGGCTGAGATAAAAGTGATCCTGAGGCTGGGATAAACCTGATCCTGGGTCTGGGATAAACCCGATCCTGGGGCTGGGATAAACCCGATCCTGGGGCTGGGATAAAACTCATCCTGGGGCTGAGATAAAACTGATCCTGGGGCTGGGATAAACCTGATCCTGGGTCTGGGATAAAACTGATCCTGGGGCTGGGATAAACCCGATCCTGGGGCTGGGATAAAACTCATCCTGGGTCTGGGATAAACCCGATCCTGGGGCTGGGATAAACCTGATCCTGGGGCTGAGATAAAACTGATCCTGGGGCTGGGATAAACCCGATCCTGGGGCTGGGATAAACCTGATCCTGGGGCTGGGATAAACCCGATCCTGGGTCTGGGATAAACCCGATCCTGTGGCTGGGATAAAACTGATCCTGAAGCAAAGCAAGCTGTAGCAGCCTGGAGCTCCCTGCTGCAGCAGCTCTGCCCTTCCAGTCCCGTTCCTCAGAGGCAGGAGAGGAAGGGGAGAAGGGCAGGAGAAGGGCAGGAGAAGGGGGCTCTGCTTTCCTCTTGAAACACATTGGGAATCTGAAGGAAATCACTCCAGGAACGCTAAATGCCAGTGTGAGCTTTCCCACTGCTGTCTCATCGGCCTCGGGGGACAGATGAAACCCCGGATATTTCTCCAAACACTTCTGCACTCCTGCTCCGGCTCTGGCACAGCCGCATTTTGTGGGGATGCTTTTGGAAAGCCAGCCCCTTACCCTGAGCTCTCCCCAGATCCGTCAGATCCCTCACTCCCAGCCTTAGAAACGCACACACACGAGTTTTATTTCCTCCTTCATTACACCTCAATTCCCTTCCCTCCAGTTGTTTGTTCCCCTGGAGGACAAGAGCAGGGCGCACAGGAACAAGTCCCCAGTGCGATGTTCATCAGGATCTGCAGGCTCGCTGCTAATTACTGCTCAGGAGCTCTGGGCTGGAGCTCCAGCTAGAGCTCACCCTGCCCAGCCCCACCAGCACACCCGTGGCTCTTTCCAAACGCCGTGTTCTGCTATCACAAGCAACCGACGGGAAAATTAGCATTGTAAAATGGCAACCTCATTTAGATAAGCACCCTGCGAATCCAGCTAATTTGTATACAGAGCCATTATCCGGTCACAGC
>VRYO01000638.1:19887044-19904175 GCA_009812075.1 Sialia sialis | reverse complement strand
GATTTTGGGGCTCCCCATTCCCACCCAGGCCCCTCCTGGGGCTCCCCAGCCCTGCAGCTCACACCTGTGACCCCTCTGAGCCCCAGCTGACCCCAGAGCTTCCTCCCACCCATCCTGGCCCCACCATGGGGAGGAGCAGACCCTACTTAGCAGGGAGTTTTGCAGGATGCATGAATATTAATGCCAGCGTCCAGAGTAATTTCCCCAATTACTGCTGTTACAGCAGCTCCATTACAATCCATAAAGCCGGGCTGAGATGAAGATCTCCCTAACAAGGGAGTGAGAACAACTGCTGGAGAGCTCTGCCACGCCTCAGCTGACACTAACAAGGTTAGAAAATCACAGAAATCTGGAAATATTTTAAGAATAAAAGCAGCCTTTCCCTCCTGGTGTAAATATTCTGCTGGAAAATCCACAGAGAGCTTCCTTCAGCAGAGCCCAGGGAAGTTTGTGATCTCCTGAACTCCCAAGTGGGGAGCACTGAGCACTGAGAGACACAAACTCCCATTAAACCAATGAGCTGGCTCCTGGTTTGGGATCTTTATTCCAGATTTCACATTGCTACTCCCCTCTGAAGTGTCTGTGCCCAGGAATTCATCAGTCTGTGACACGGCTGAATGATTATATGGCATGTTAGAGCTTAAGTGCACTTTTATTATGCATAAAGCATTACATTTTGCTATTTATTTCCTTTTGCAATGCTTTTTTACCCCTCTGCAAACACAGCCAACACTTGGAAGCGATACAGCTGAAAACTCTGCAGTGACAGAGAAATGAAACCTTTTCCGGAGGAAAAGGAACCAATAGATCCATTTAGACACTTGAGTGAGTTACCCTGATTCAGAACATGGAACATTACTCCTGCTCCTGAAGCTGAGCAGTGCTGAGTGCACCAGGATTTCATCAACCAGGACCTGCAGGAGCCCAGCACTGAGCACAGTCCCAGCCCTGAGTCACACCTGAGTGCTGGAGCCACACCTGAGCCACACCTGAGTCCTGGAGTCACACCTGAGTTACATCCCAGCCCTGAGCCACACGTGAGTCCTGCAGCCACACCTGAGTCCTGGGAGCCACACCTGTGTCACATCCTGCCAACCCTGGGAGTCACACCTGAGTCACACCTGAGTCCTGCAGCCACACCTGTGTCACATCCCAGCCCTGAGTCACACCTGAGTCTTGGAGCCACACCTGTGTCACACCTGAGTCACACCTGTGTCACATCCCAGCCCTGGGAGCCACACCTGAGTCCTGGAGTCACACCTGTGCCACACCTGTGTCACACCTGTGTCACACTCTGCCAGCCCTGGGAGCCACACCTGGAGCAGGGACATCCAGCTGGGGTTGGGATGCCTCCAGAAAGGGAAACTCCAGGATTCCCTGGGCAGCTGCTCCAGGGCTCTACCCCTCCATGGAAAGAAGTTTTCCTCATGCTGAGGTGCAGCTCTGTTTTAGTTTTTAGCCAAATTCCTGCTAAAAACCACCCCAGGCTCCTGAAAGCCCCAGAGCTCACCTCCATCCTGCCAGGACCTGCCTGAGCACCTGCACCCACCCTGGGCATGCTGCTCCCCAAAGATCTTTTATACCCAGGGAAACAGCAGCACAATGTAATAAATAACACAAACACAAGGGCTAAAATCTGCTTTCCTGGTGCTTACAATACACAGGAGCAGGGAAAAACTAAACTAAGCAAAAAGTCCTCTGGTGATGATCAGTGACAGAGGAAGATGTTAAAAATCATGTTTGAAATCATGTTAAAAATTGTGTTAAAATCCATGCTAAAATCATGCTAAAATCCATGTTAAAATCATGTTTAAATCATGCTAAAATCCATGTTAAAATCATGCTAAAATAATGTTAAAACCCATGTTAAAATCCATGTTAAATCACTCAGATGAGGCTGTGCTGGACCAGATGCAGAGCTCAGGAAATGCCACAGGATTTTGCACGATCTCCAATTTTGAGCAGCAGCTTCTCTGGGAGCAGCCTGCAAGCACAGGAGCCTCTGAGAGGTTTTTTTCTCTGCTTCCACCTGCTGGTCAGCCCATCCTCAATCCAGCCGGGATCAGCCCTGTGGGTGAGTTAGAGCCGGGGCTGGGTTTAGCTGGGCTGAGCCCAGGGGTTGCTCTGCAGCTCTGGGACGTTCCCAGTGGGACAAGGAGCAGCTCCTGCCTGTCTGAGTGCAGCCCCAATGCCATGGCTCACACTCCTTGTCTGGATAATTCACATTTATTCCCTTGGCAGTGTTGACAAAGTCCTGGAAAGCTGGACACTATTACATATTATTATTATTATTATTATTATTATTATTATTATTATTATTATTATTAATAGAAACAGAAAGTAAAACTGCAATGCAGCCTGGAGCCAGCACCATCATTTCCCTGGCAATGCCAGCAAAGAAGAATTGAACAAATAACCATTCTGGGGGGGAAAAGCAGTCTCAGTATTTCAGAAGGTTTATTTTTCCAGAAGGGACACTGACTGAAGACTGGAAGAGGCTTGTGGAAATTGTTCCTTGAAATAGTTGCTATTTTTTAAAATGACTTTCCTGCTGGATGAGCATGGAATTAGAGCCTGGCTCTGTTGAGATGTGCACAGGTCCAACCTCTCATTACCCACAGCAAGGGCAAGGCCCAGAAATTCTGAAATTCTGCCATCCAGCATCACCAGATGAGGAAAAATTTCATCCCAAGGAGATTGCCAGGCCTGGCACAGCTGCCCAGGGCAGTGGAATCCCCATCCCTGGAGAAGTTCAAGGCTCATGGATGTGGGGCTGGGTCAGTGGTGATCAGGGCTGGCCTGGATCTCGGGGAGCTTTTCCATCCTAAAGCATTCTGTGATCTGGAACAAGCAGGGAGAGCATGACGAGCCCAGGCCAGGGCTGAGGCAGGAACGTGAATTTGTTTCTCACTCCTCCTGTTCATCAAAGCTGCAGCAGGGCTGATGGGTAAAATTGAACAGAAGTGCTCAGGAACAATAAACCAGGCCCATCCAGCCCCAAAGCAGCACTGAAATTGCTCTGACCTGCCTGGACCCTTCATCAGGACCCTTTCATGTCCCTCACGTCCCTCTTTCCCACCAGGCCTGTGGTTCCTGCCCCTCAAGGCCTGTTCAGCTTTGCTTTCCCTGCTCTCTTGAAAGACACTGCCTGTGATTCCAAGCCTTTCATGCTCCTCCCTCACACATCCCTGCTCCATCTGGCACTTGCAACACCTTCCAATTTGGATTCATCTGGAAGGGATCCAGCAACAGCTTCAGAAATACTAAAGCAGATGCTTTAAACAATGTCTCTTCCACCTTCTGCACTGATGGGGAAGGAGGGAGCTGCCAGCCCTGCTGGGGATGGAGCCCTGGCGCTGGCACAGCTCCCTGGGGCTCTGGGCACTGCCACCACCTGCTCTGGGCACGTCCCACCCTCCCCATCCCCAGTCCTGGCACATCCTCCCTGCCCTCCAAACAAACCCCATCTGCTCTGCCACTCTGCTGCCACCATCTCCCCCTGTCCTCTGAGGTTTTCTGCTTCACCCAGCCACTGCCAGAAAGCTCAGGTGAGAGATCCTGCAGGTGAGAGAGAGAGAGACCCTGCAGGTGAGAGAGAGATCCTGCAGGTGAGAGAGATCCTGCAGGTGAGAGAGAGAGAGAGAGAGCCTGCAGGTGAGAGAGATCCTGCAGGTGAGAGAGAGAGATCCTGCAGGTGAGAGAGAGAGAGAGAGCCTGCAGGTGAGAGAGAGAGAGAGGCCGCAGGTGAGAGAGAGAGATCCTGCAGGTGAGAGAGAGAGAGTCTGCAGGTGAGAGCCTGCAGGTGAGAGAGAGTCCTGCAGGTGAGAGAGAGCAGGTGAGAGCCCAGCAGGTGAGAGCCCATCCCTGACACAGCCCTGGGGGTGTCACAGGGACCCTGGGGGTGTCACAGGGACCCTGCCCTCTCAGCATCTCTCAAGGGCAGGCCTCTCACCTGCCCTGGAGTCCATCCCAGTGCCCTGGGGAGGAGCAGGAGCTCAGGGCAGCCCAGGGTGGGCTCTCACCTGCCCTGGGGATGCTCAGCCCAAGCCTCAGCCCCTCCAGTCGTCCTGAACTCCTCCCAGGGATGCTGCTCAGTCCTGAGGAGCTCCTAAGCTCACTCATCCTTAGCTGCTGGCACCACTCTCATGCACAAACACCCAAGGATGTTTAATTATCAATGGCAACACTCAGAGATCCAAGAATATTTAATTATCGGCGGCATCAGCCACAGGCTGCAGCTCCACGCTCACCACTGCCTACTCAGCAGAGCCACTCGGATTTACTGAGCTGCCTCTGCTCTCTGTTTTCTTTTCATCTCTCTGATTATTGCCCATCATTCCTGAGAAGCTCCATCAGTAATTCAAGCCAGACTCGAGCCTGGCTCCTGGGCATAGCCAGGGTGTGCAGCAGCATTGATCTGCCTTCCTTGTGCTGCAATAAATATCAATGCAGCTCCTCAGCCCTGCCACTGCTAAATGCACCCCAAACCCACTGCCAAGGAGCCAACTGAGCCTGTGATGCCTCCAGTGCTGCTGGTTCTCCAGCTCCTCGACTGCAGGAGTGAGCCCTCGTGCACTGAAATGCTGAATTCAGCCCTGAGAAGAGAAAATCTCGATTCCACTGGAGTCCAAGCTGCTGTAAAGCCCCTCCTTCACAGGGGCTCTGCTGCAAAGTGCCTTACGTGTAATTAAATGATATGGATAATAAATGCCAGGAATCAAAGGGAAGGCAAAATAAAGGTTTGAAGGTAAAAGATGTTTTCAGATCTGATTTCAAAATGATGGTGCATAAATGGAAACGCAAATTTAACAATATTACTGTACTCTATCATTAGGAGAAAATGAGAGTGATTTACTTATCACAAAACTGCACTTTTTAAACAAAACCACCACTTAAAACAAAGCGAGTCTTTGGTAGAAAGACCATCAAAGCTGGGTTATTCCCAGCTAGCAGGCTGAGGGGAGGATCCAGCCAGGCTGGCTTGTTCGCCCAGGACATTGGCACAGCAGAGAAGGGGGAGCTGCCTCCCTGACCCCACAAAAGGCCCCAGGGCAGGTGTGACCACCCCAAAGCCCTTGGCAAAGGGGTGAGACCTTCCCAGAGCAGGCTCAGGGCTCCCCACAATGTCCCAGGCTCAGGAGATGGCACTGGCAGCGCAGAGCTCATCACGGAGGTTTATGAGTTCAATTTAAAGAAAATGCAAGTCAGCTCTGGCTGCCCACAGACAGCAGGGCTCTGTGCGTGGAGTGATCTGCAGCTTCCCAGCCGTCCTGGCCCGTGGGAAACGCACAAACTGCTCCAAGCCAGCATCTCCCCATCCCTCCCTGCCCTCAGGGTCAGCACTGTCTGTCCCCGGAGCTGTCCCTGCAGGGTAACAAATCTGCATTTGCCAGCACTTCTGCTGCTCTTGTGCAAACAAAGGGACACACAAAGTTTGCAAGGTGTCTTGCCAAAAATCTCTGTCTGGTACCGGTTCTCCATGCTCCATTATCCAATAAATCTCTTTTATTCCAGTCTCCCTCCAAACCCAGCCAGGGGTGAGGGTCCCCACCAGCTTCACCCTCAGTCACTGCCAGCCCAGGTTTAGATTGAGCAGGAATTTTTAAATAATTCCAATACATAAAAATGATGTTATTCTGTCCATAGGGTGGCTGAATTGTTCTTTCAAAGCTCCCTGTTACTGCAGGAGTACCAGAAACCCAACAATGCTCAGTGTCCTCCTGCACCATGGGGAGCCAGGAACACAAAAATGCCACTGAGGGTTTGGGACAAGGGGATCTCTAACTCAAACCACTCTGGGGTTCTGTGACACAAATTACCTCAAACTGAACACGTGCTCAGGTCCCTGAGTGACCCAAACCCACAGTCACCAATCTCAGGGATTTAGGCACCAAGTGAACCAGAGAAAACCTGCAGCTGCCACAGTCCCTTGGGGCTGAGGAAAGTTAAGGAGTAGAAATGGAATTTTCAAAGTGGCACACAGAGCCCAGGATGCCACTGTCCTGCTGCTTGGGGGGAAATCAAGAGACAATGAGAAGGTTTTTGTTGTGTGAATAAACCATTAAGCTGGTAAGGGTGAGAAAGATCCCCAAGCACTGCAGTGAGCACCCCCAGACTGTGACAAACACAGGTTTGGAGTGCCCCAAGACGAGGACCTGGGCAGCTGTGCCAGGGCTGGGCACCCCCTTCCATTGGAAAATACAGTAAATTCATGACTATAAGGTGCACCCTCTTGACGAAAATTTTGACAGAAACCCTGAAGTGCTCCTTATAATCCAGTGCGCCTTATATATGGACAAAGTTCGGGAATTTGCCGACTTGGAAGTGCGAGCTGCGAGAGCCGGGGGCGGGAGGGAGTGCTGGGGCCCAGGGCACGGGGAGGGTGCCTGGGGCTGCGTTTAAAGGCTGCACCGATCCTTGAAAAATGTTTGCAAATTGAGCACCTGCCAGTAAACCCCGCGATGGCGCCATTCCGTTACTGATTCGTTACTTTGTTGTGCGCGGATCCTCGCTGCAAAAAAAAAGTGCAACTTATAGTCCGGTGCGCCTTGTAGTTGTGAAATTGCTGTATTCTGATATTCAGCTGAGAGCTCAGCCCAGCCTGGGGCTGTTCCCTGTGCTCCTGTCCCTGTCCCCAGCTGTCCCCTCCTGTCAGGGACTGTGACCCCGCTTTTGTCCAGGCACAGCCCAGGCTGCTGCAGCACACCCAGCAGAGCCCAGAGCCAGGCTGCACTCAGGGAAAGCAGCAATGCTGAACACACCACTCTGAGGGAGGCCAGAGCACCAAGGCTTTTGATTTATATTTAATTGCTAAACTCAAAGAAAGCCCAAAAGCCCCGTGAGGTGAAGGATGGAGATGAGAGACTCAGCTTTGAGAACTCTGAGAAATGCCAAGGATTTCCCCAGCTGAGTCCTTCAGGCAACACTTCAAACCTGGGCTGGAACCTGGGAGTGCAGGGAGCTCTGGTAGTGCACAGAGCCAGGAGCAGGGAGCTGTTTGCAAAGGATGAAAATAAAAAGAAAAAATAAAAAGAAAAGAGAAGCAGAGACGCAGGAAGGTAAACTTGTCCCAGCCTAGCTGTGGGAACTCAGGCTGGACTTCAGGAGGAATTTCTTCCCTGAGAGGGCCCAGCAGTGGCACAGGCTGCCCAGGGAGGTGGAAGCTTCAAACAATAAAACACTCTGAAATCTTGTTCAGAGGACATGGGGAGTCAGTCAAAGGCTTGACTTGATGTTCTTGGAGGTGTTTTCCAACCCTAATTATTCTGTGGTGCCCCCTCCCTCGCCTCCCCACTGCTCTGCAGCACACACACCCAGAAGGAAAAGCTCATCTGAGACTCGTTCTAGGCAAATTTTATCATCAAACTTAACTGCATCAATTCCTATAGTCTATTTTTTATTTTTCTGCTAATGGAGCTTTTCCTCGGAAACTCAGACAATAAAGCAATTCTGCTGTTGAGCAACGCTGCTCATTTACAGTTCTCAAAGCACCAAAGGAATTTATCAGAGTGTTTGCCAACATCAGAAAAGGGGTTTGGAGCAGCCCCAGGAAGCCCAGAGCAGCAGGGTCAGACAGAAGCTCAGGAGGGCAGCACAAATAAACAGGAGGGGACATTCCCTGCCCTGAGCCAGGCTCTGGTCCTGCCCAAGCCAGCCTGGGCTGCTGGTGTCAGCCTAGAAAAACAATCACAGGTCTGTGCAGGGGATTTACTGCAGAGCTCTGGGATCAGGGGTACAAACCCAAATCTGACTGACATGGATTCCAGAGGGACAGGTTTTTATACCCTTTTCATTATGGAACTATAGAATAATTACTAAATCCATATTGTTCTATTAGATACATTGATCTTATCCCAGCATGGATTCTTGTGATTTCCATCAGCTCCCCAAACATCCTTTCTCATGGTTCTTGTTACCATTACATCGCTTCTCATGATTCTTATTACGATTAAACAATAATATATTCAATTTACCAAACAATTTTTACATTTAACAACCATATTATTTATCACATGATGATTCCTCAGGTGCAGTTTCACATGATCCAATAAAGACAAAGCTCAACATTCCTTCCCAGGCCTGGTTCCCTTTCCAGGCCTACCAGGCCCAACCTTTCTGAATCTGCTGTACACAATTCCCATGATTTTAGAAACATTTTTAACCCTGTGCTATCAGTGGGAGGGGGACACTGAGGCCAGCAGCAAAGGCAAGGAGATGGGAAAAACTCCAGGAGAAAGAAGATGATGCATTGTATTAAAATGTGAAAGCTCCGGGTGTCTCGTTGGGATCACCAGCAGCAGGAACAGCACAAACCATGCTGGGGTCACAAATCCTGCCACATCTGTCCCCTCCTGCATCTGGGGCACACACTGGAGGTGCCACCTTCGTTCAAGGCAGAAGCAGCTTCATGGTGCCTTCAGGAAATACATATTAACATTTAATTCTCATAAATATCTTTTACAGCTTGCAGCACTAATTACATTGAATTCATTTAGTTCTCAGGCCGTTAAATAAAGTTTTGCATTGATTTACAGATTATAGGCTGATATATCACAGCAAAGCTCCTTCCTGGTTTATTATTCCCCTTGAAGCCTTTTTAAAAATATTATTCAGTCCAAAATCAATAGTTACACTTGCAAAGGAAAAAATAGCAACGTGGAAAAGCTCCCAAAGGAAAGCTTCAACCCCGAGGTGAATCTTAGCCAGAGCAAGAGAACATCCCAGCCATGAAAAATGGGACACAGGGACATGGAAACACCTGAGCAAAGCAGCTCCAGTTGCACCCTCTCCTCCCTTCATTCCCCACCATAATTGTTTTCCAATAAAATGATGATAAATCACACTGAGCATTTTTGCATTTCCAGAACACACTGGAGGATTTGGCCCTTGGATTTGCCCCATCCTGATGGGGTTGTGCATTTCCAGCTGGGAGTGGATTCGTTTGGAGAAGCATGACATTTCCCAGAGGGGGAAATCTCCCCAGCCTGGGGTGATATGGGGAGGAGTGAATCTCCCAAATGAGCCTCAGCAGGAGCAGCTCCGTGCAGTGCAGGAGCTGTGACTCAGCCGGCTTGGGATGACTAATTTGAATTTTCAAAGTGAAAATAAAAGGTTACGTGCTTGGGGGGGCAGCCACAGGCAGCTCTGGGGGGATGTGGCAGATGAGAGGGGAAGGGAGGGAAGGATTCCTGCAGGGAGGGCGTTTCTGGCTCCCGGGCTGTGCATCCCCTGCTCCCACCCCCAGCTCCAGCCCTGCTGCCATCCCACAGCATCAGCTGCAGATGGGGGAGGAAACCTCAGTGTTTGCACCCAGGCTTTCCTGGATCCATCCCTGGAGAGGGGCAGCACCCAGGGAATTGGATATTGGGGAGCAATTCCCCCTCTGAGCATCTCCCCACACCTCCCTCTGCTGAGCATCCCTCAGCTTCCAAAGCAGAGCACAAATATCCTCACAGCTTAAAGATGTCATTAAGGAAAAGGAACTGAGAAACACTGAAGTTTCAGACTGTATAACTTTCCTGCCAGGAGAGTATTTAAATTGCATTTTGCTGCCTATGATGGATCTGTCACCCCAGGAGCAGCAGAGCTCCTGAGCTGGGCTCTGGGAATATTAAGGAAGCTCTGCCACAGGTTCATATATTTCAATCTGCTCTGTCTCACTGGGCAGGCACTGCCAGGGCTGGCAGCTAGGAGGGTAAAAAATTAGCTATTTATTTATTCCCTCCCCCTGCATGCTCCCTGTAGGAGTATCACAGTCACAGGGACTGGGGCTGAATCTAATAACAGAAACTCTGATTGTGTTAACTGGCTTTTCCTGGGAGGCAGTGGGATGCTCTGAAGTGACACTTTGATCAGTTAACCCCTGCTCGTGTCTCCACCTGCTCCTGGTGGGCTGCAGAGAGCTGGGGGTGGCTGCTGAGCCCTGAGCAAGCAGTCCCAGCCTGCCTGGGGTGGAAGGGACAGGAAAGGTCACACTGCCATGGCAGGGACACCTCCCATTGTCCTGCTGCTCCGAATCCCAGTCCCTTGGACATTCCAGGGATCCAGGAGCAGCCACGGCTGCTCTGGGCACTCCCTGAGTAAAGAATTTCTTCCCAACACCAATCTAATCTGCTTTTTCAGCTTCCAGCCATTCCCTGAGTCCTGTCCCTCCATCCCCTGTCCCAGAGCAGAGCAGATGTTGCTCCTCCTTCCTCTCTTCTTGCACCAGGGTTGGACTTGATCTTGGAGGTCTTTTCCAACCTGACTGATCCTGTGGTTCCACAAGAACCAGGTCAGTGCTTTCTCATTAATGAGCTCATTTGGGCTCGCACAGAAAATGTTCCTATAAATAAGAACGGAACTGATTTTCCCCAGGCAGGGACCACCGTTCCCACCTAGCAGGATTATTATTCACTGCAGCTCAGCCCAGCCCGAAGAGGAGCTGCTATTATAGCTCACATGATAATGAAGGTTTTTCTTTACCTGAACCCACTTCAGAAAGAACAGTATCAAAAATGGCACTTTTCATCTAAGCAGTGTTCTGCTAGCAATTGTGTGCTCCAAACCCCTATGAAAACAGCTCACTTGAAATCAAATCACTTGCTTCCTACTGTACTCGGTGCCCAAGGCATTAATTTGTTTGGAAGATGACAGCACACGATGGCCCTGCCTGCTCCCACGGCCACAGCAGCTCTGCAGGGCAGCTCACAGCATTCCTGTCACAATCCCCATGGATTGTCACAATCCCCATGGACTGTCACAGCTCCCATGGATTGTCACAATCCCCATCCCCTGTCCCAGCTCCCATTCTCTGTCCCAATCCCCATGGATTGTCACAATCCCCATCCCCTGTCCCAGCTCCCATTCCCTGTCCCAATCCCCATGGATTGTCACAATCCCCATCCCCTGTCACAATCCCCATCCCCTGTCCCAATCCCCATAGTTTGCCACAATCCCCATTCCCTGTCACAATTCCCAACACCTAACATGAAGTTTCAGAGTTACACACCAAGCAGCAGAGATTCTGAAAAACAGAAAAGCTGAAGCCCAAGGCATCACTCTCAGTGTGACAAACACATTGCAAGAGACACAAATGAGCCCTGGCTGCTCAGCCACAGGCACTGCAGCGGGAAGGGAGCACAGGGACCCTTTGGGACCATCAGGTGCCACCTCAGCCTGGCCACCAAAGGCCATCCCAAAGCTCTGGAGCTGTGAGCACCCCAGGGATGGCCTGAGAGGAAAGGCAGGAGCGTGTGGGCTCAGAAATCACCTGCAGAGCTCTGCACACAGATGTGTGCTGCATGGGGAGCAGCAGGGATCCCAGCTCAGCACCAGAGAGCTCAGATCAGCATCACAGAGAAACCCCAGCTCAGCACCACAGAGAGAGAGATCCCAGCTCAGCACCAGAGAGCTCAGATCAGCAGCACAGAGAGATCCCAGCCCAGCTCAGCACCACAGAGAGAGATCTCACTCAGCTCAGCTTTACAGACCCCAGCCCAGCTCACTGCCCACCCCAAAATATTGGGGGGTGCAAACCTCGTGTGTCACCACTGCAATACCCAGGGCTGGTACCTCACCAGCATCCTCCAGGGGTGGGGTTCAGAACCTCACCCTCCACCAGAGCCTTTGAAATCTCCTCCTGCACCATCTCCCTCTGAAGTTCCCTCTCCCTGTCACTGTGGTGAACATTTCAAAGCAGACGTTCCACTTTCATTTCAATTATTCTCTTTTTCTCCCCTCTGTTTTCCAGGGAATGTCAGCTTTCTCCTCAGAACAGTTTATTTTCTAGTTCCAGAGAAGCTTTTAGGGATATGATAGGGCTGCTAGTCTGGAGCAGGCTCATCACACCTCCCCAGTGCTGGGTGCTGCCCTACTTTGAGGCTGTCTTACACGGGCTATATTAAGCACACACATGCAAAAATGTTCTCTGTGATGTCTGGGTGCCTTGGAAAGAAACAAGTGGTGAAACAATTCCAAACAGGGCATGCATTTCAGACTGACAAAATTATCCCCATCAGCTGGGGCAAGAAACCTCAAATTATCTCATTGATTAAAATCACATCCTTCCTCCCACTGATCAAATGGATAATGCACCTTATTTATTTGGAAACAACCAACTCCGCTAAGTAGTAGCTGCTGAAATTGAGCTCTCAAGATGGAATTAATGCCATTTGCTGTTTGAAACAGGAGGAAGGTGCATGTGAGATACCTGTCTGGGGATGCAGAAGGATCATTTCACTTGGCATTCATAAGTCCTTCCCTGACACCTGCAAGCTCAACAGAAAGGTAAATTCCTTTAAAAAATACAAAGCAAAGCTTCAGTTGTCTTCAGGTGGAGAGAAGCACCTAAATATCCAAATATCCCAGAGAGGTTATGGCCCCAGTGCCCAGGTTGGACACTGGAGCAGGGGGACAATGGGAGGTGACATGGCAGGGGTGACACTGGTGATCCTTGAGCTCCAGGATTCCACAATTCTTGCAGCCCTGAGGCTGGAATCCAACCCCAGCCTCAGGAGGAGCAGAAATTCCCCAGGCTGGGCTGCCCAGGTGGAGCCAGAGCAGGCTGAGCCCCCTCCCCTCCCCAGGGCTTGTGCCACCCTCAAAGTCAAGAGCACAAAGTTTCTTTCAGCAGCTATTCAGTCTGAGCTTCATGGAGGAAACGGGCAAAAAAAGCAAAACCGAGAGCTGGTTGCTGTAAAACTCTGCAGAGCAAATGTCAAAGAGTAATTAAAAAGAAGGGAGGATTTCTGTGGACCTGAATGAGTAATGAGGAAGGGAGCTACTGTTGAAGTGACACTCCTTAATAATCTCATTGTAAAAACAGAGAAAAGTTGCGTTCAGGGGAATTATTTTTTAATTATTTTGAATTGGTGGCTGGAAAATGAAAGGAAAATGGGTGCTTGTGCTGCTAAATGCCACTAATGTACAAGGCTCCTGAACAAAAAGGCTTCTCAATTGAGACTCTCAATGCAGAGCCATCACTTATCAGCTGAAACGCTTCTGTGCTGCCTCTCTCCTTGGGAGCTGGGAAATTCAGAGCCAGAGCCATCAGTGCTGGGGACTTTGTGTGATCTCCAGCCCGAGCTGGGCTCCTCTGGACCAGCACCAAAGCTGGGATGGAGAGGTGAGATGGAGCTCCAGGATCTCCAGGAGCTCCACAACCACCCCAGAGGCAGTGGCTGTCCCTGCCAGCCCCACTCCCAAACTTGCTGATTCCTCAGCAAAGTGAGATCTGAAAGCCAGAGCTCAGCCCCTCCTCCCTGTCACAGGCACTTCCTCCCCTGCACTAAATTACACATGCCAGACAGTTCCAGGGAGGAGTGTTAATTATTGATAGGAATTACCTGAATTGATTGGCAATTACAGAATATTATTTCCTATTACGCTGCAGCAGGAATTCCATTAAACCCGAAGTGAGGAGCATCAATTCCCATTAGGAGCCAAGGAAAAGGAGCACAGGGTGTCTCTGCTGAGGGCAGAGCTTTGCACCTCCATCCCCAGGGGTTCCCATTCCGGGCTCCTCCAAAACCCTTGGTGACAGCACAGCTCCTGCCAGCAGCTCTGCCCCATCCCCAAAACCTGCCCCATAAAATCAACACTCTGGGTTCCTTCCTCCTGCTGAACAAAAATAGGAGAATATAAAAAGTCTCTGCAGGGCCTTTGCAAAGGCTTTTCTCATCACAGACATCCCAACAGGTGCTCAGCACAACTCACCCATTCCCTGCGCGGATATTGCTGCTCTGAGACTCCAACAGAGCACTAAAATAGTCATTTATTTCAAAACTTTCTGCAGGAAAGTAAACATTGGACGTAAACAGGTTTTTTCCATCACCCTGAAGTGGGAAGAGACACAAACAGGGCCTTTTCCTACTGAGCAGGCCACAAATCACACACAGGTGGTAGCGCAGAAATATCCAGATGGTTATTCTTTTTTTGTAAGATCTTTTTTTTTCTCCCTACTGCTTGTGATTCTCACTTTTTAGCATTATTTTAATTTTTGAAGGGTTCTTTCAACACAAATTGGATTGGATCTACAGGCCAGGCACAGTTAATAGATTAAAGCCCAGCTAAAGTGAGAATCCTCCCCCAAAATGCAGTGGCAGAAATCTCCAGTCTGCAGCAGGCAGCTTTTCAATAAATAAATAAAGGTTATTATTGCTGATAAAGATGTGATGCTATCTCAGCTCAGACAGAGAACTCTGAGAGCATCAATAAAAGCCACAGCTCCGTTCAGGGGGAGTTTTGTCCTCGGAGAGGATCCAGGTGAAATCTCCTCCCTCCAGGAGCATCCATGGCTGGGCCCAGCTCCCTCTCCTTGCTCACACTCTGCTTCTCTCCCTGCAGCAGCCCTTGAGCAATTTCCCCCTCTGTGTAGGAAGAGGTTTGTAAATCCTGCAGCAGATGGTGGGATCTGCATGTCCTGTTCCAGCCCAGCTCCTGGGAGGCTGCAGGACCAGGATTTTTCTGGCCTGCATCTCTTCCCTCCTCCTCCTCCTCACTGTGCCTCTCCCTAGAGCACAGCAATCCCTGATCCCCACTTTTTGTGCCTTTGGACGGTTCACAATCGTTTGATGAACCTGAAGATCTCGATTTGCATTTCAGTCTGGCCCAGGTGAGCTGGAGGGGACTCTGAGAATTGGGGCACTGAAGGGAAAGGAGCCAAGGACAGGTGCACTGAGCAGCACTGGGAAGGCAAAAAGCCAAAGGAAAGAGGATAAATAAATGAATAAATAAATAACTGGAGGCTGTTGAGCTCTCTGAGCAGGGGACAGCCAGGCTTGCTGGAGCAGCTGGTGATTCCTGGCTCTAAGCCTGGCACCTTGTCCATGGAAATAAAACCTGAACCCACCTGGAGAGGTCAGGGCTGGACACAGCAATCCAGGCTGCTCCCCTGGAGAAGAGACAGGCACAAACTGAATTAAACTGGATGAAATCCCCAGTGATGGGGAGGAACAAAGCAGCAGGGCCAGAGAGAGTCTGGTGGGGCACAGGAGCACCCACAGGACTAAGGGAAAAACTCAACAATTTAAAGAGCTCTATGTCAGGAACAGAACCCCCTGAACCTATTCTGTATTTCCCTAAACCCCACAGGTTTGGAATTCCCGGGGGAGCAGGCACTACAAGATGAGAGATTCATTTACAGATTTGGGATTTCCATTCTGCAGAAATCCAGAATCCTTTCCCACAATGCACTAACCCCAGTAACTTTTAAAACCCCACAGAAAAACATCACTTTCTGCTGCTGAGAGTTTCAGCCAACTCAGGCCTTAGTGATCATCTAACCTTGAGAAATTGCATCTTTTTTTGGATGGATTGTAATAACTTCTGAGTGACATATCTGATCCACTCAGAAATGTCTGAGAATTAAGCAGGCATCAGTAGGCAGAGCCCAATTGATTTTGGAGAAAGCCAGGAAAGAGCAGAGTAAATGAGGCACATATTACTCTCTTTATCTAGTTAGCAGATTAATTTCCTCCAGCATCTCTGTAATCATTTATAAATAGCTGATGGCAGCTTTAGAAAATAAAAAGAAAAGAAAAATCTGTTCAAATTGACATCTCAAAGCCTCACTGCCCATAACGGGATGAGAGCATGGGATCTCATGGAATAATTTCAGAGGGAAAAGATCCCAAGATCACCCAGTCCAACCTTTGAGGTGGATCCCCCAAAGCCTTTGGGCTCACTGGGACATCCAGTGACAATCCAGGGGCTCCTCTCTGGGATCCCAGACCCAGCCTGGGACCCTTCAGTGCTGCTGGGAGTGCAATCCAGAAAAAGAGGAGCTGCCTAATTCTGATTTCCCAGTGTTTCTGCCCAACCTGCTCTGACAAGGACCTTTCCTGGGCAGTTCTGCTCCTCAGCAAAAAGGAAGAACTCTGAAATCCTCTCTGGCTGCCTGGTGTGAATTAACCCTTGAGACAAAGCTTCTGTTGACTGTTATAATTATATTTTTATTGCTATATTATTTATAACATTGAAGTGACACTGAACTTCTTGCACAAGGAACCTTCCCACTCCACACTGAAAAATCACCCATCATTGAGAGCTGGTGCCATTCCTGTTGACTCCAAGGTGTTTTCCTGCCATGTGTTTTTCCAAAGGGGAATCCTGCACAGAAATTCCCAATTCTACAGCAGCACTGCAGCAGAGAGCCAGTGTCACACCAGAAAAACGAGTTCCACGTTTTGAGGTTCCTGCTCTCTTCCCCTCCTCATGCTGATCATCAACACGATATTTATTTATTTATTTTGCATTTTCCCTGATGAATCCCCACTCTCTGGAGCTCACCTCCCTGGCTTTGCTGGCAGGAGTTTCTCTCCCAGAACCCAGCAGTCTCTAAGCACCGGGAATGATGGGCTAATGGCTTTATGGGGTTAATTAACTGTTTCTTTCGGAGATAACCGAACTTGCAATGAGGGACATTATCTTCAGTGCTACCTCTGCAAATGGAGAGCCCGGGATAATTGGTAGTGCTGCTATTGCCCATTACGCAGAGAATGGAGGCAGGGAATTTACACACAGCGATTAGCGCTGTGTTTTATTAGCTCCGGTTCCCCTAAGGGTGGCAGTTCACACGATGGATGTACTGAGAGCTGCTCCTGAGCTCACATCCCTCTGCAGAGCCCCTCTGCAGCCCGGGGGGTTTTGTGATGCTCAGGAGCCTCTCCCAACCCCGGGAAAGCATTAACTGCACTCTGCACCATCCTGGAGCCTCCAGGAACATCCAGCGGGATAGAAATGCTGCTCCATCAATCTGGGAGAGTGCAGAGCTTCTGAAATGCCTTAGACTTCACTTGAGCCAAAACCCTGGAAATGCTGCAGGTCAGAGATGCTGACAAGCACATCAGGTCCCAAACCCAAAACAATTGACAGAAAAACAACAACAAACTCGTTTTGTCGCTAGGAGCGGTGGGAAGAGCACCTGGATTTTACTGCAGGACGTGACTTGGTGCTGTGGGTGCAGTTTCTGGTGTGCCCCTGAGCCTCCTGCCATGGAATTCTGTACTGGATTGGGTCAGAGGGGACCCTAAATTCATCCCATGTCACCCCTGCCATGGCAGGGACACCTGGATCTACCTGGCCAGCTTAAACCAGGCCTAGATTGAGCAATGCTGTCTAGTTACAACTAGCCAATATACAGTAATTTCAC
>VRYO01000638.1:19854132-19886128 GCA_009812075.1 Sialia sialis | reverse complement strand
AAAAAAAAAAAAAAAAAAAAAGCGCGGCTTATATTCGGATGCAGCTTATATATGGACAAATCCTGTGGTCTTCCCAGCCACCCGGAAGTGCGGCTTATATTCAGGTGCAGTTTATAATCGTGAAACTACTGTACCTTAGTTACACGAATATTATTGGTGCGCTATTTTCAGTAACAATAGAAAAAGTATATAAACTTTGCTTTGTGGATCAATAAACGGCTTCATAGCTCCTTGCAAGCAAATCATCAAGACCCTGTCTCTTCATTTCCACCGCTGTCACTCCCTGTATTTGTATTTAAATGCTGCCTGTATTTAAATGCTGCCTGTATTTATTGCTCGGTGCTCAAACCCCAAGCAGATGTCACAACTCCGTTATCCTCACTCAGACAAAGCACATGTGAGACACAGCGAGTCCCGTTTGGGATATTGCTCCATGCTGGAAAATTGTTACAAATCATTTCTAAGAAAAAGCAAGCCAGATATGTGGCATTTTCTCTACTCCTCCCCTCACAGAAAGCTCACTGCATTCTGCTCATCCTTGTCTCCCAATGATAAAGATGCAATGAAGCTACAAAATAAGCTGAGTGCATTGTAACTAAAGCTAAAGGGTCCCAAATTAAATATGAGCAGTGTACAATTTAATCTGTTTTCCTTTTTCCTACAATTAAAAAAAAAAAATCTTAAATTGTGCTTCTGCAGTTTAAGACATCAGCAAATTCTCTAATTGCTTTCCAGAACCATTGTTATTTTATGCAGTGACTCTCCATCCTCCATGTTCTACAGTTGGAAAATTAAATTACCCTTTGCAGGCAACGTGCACGGGAACCACAGGCACATTTGTGAAGAGACATTGGGATTTTGGGCAGGAATTGTTCCCTGCAGGGCGGGCAGGGGCTGGGGTGGAATTCCCAGAGCAGCTGTGGCTGCCCTGGATCCTGGCAGTGCCCAAGGTTGGACACTGGGGCTGGGACAGGGGGAGGTGTCCCTGCCATGGCAGGGGTGGCACTGGGTGGATTTAGGGTCCTTTCAACCCAAACCATTCCAGGATTGGATCCCTCTGCATACCCAAGTGTCTGTGGTGCTTTCCCCAGTCCAGCTCCAGGAGCAGACCCCTTCCAGAAGGGACTCCCAGTCCATGGCAGAGGCTCTCAGGTGTCCCTCTCCTGTCCCAGGCAGAGCAGGGCTGCAGCTCTGTGCCCTCCCTCGCAAACCCAGCTCCTCTGCACACCCAAACCCAAACCAGTAAATCATCTTCCCTCTCTCTCAGTGCTCCTGCTCACTCGGACAGCCCTGCTCGTGTCTGTTCCTGCTCAGCCCCCACCCAGCCACACTCACTCCCCTCCCCAGCTTTGTCCCCCCGCTCTGGGACAGTCACACCAGGTCTGTGACTGCCCTGCTTTTGCTTATGTTTATTTTCCCTCTCACACACCTGCTCATCTCCCCAAACTCCTTGATGATGTTAATCATGGATCTAAACCTGCCTTGACAGTCCCCCATCCTCTGCCTTGTGCACAGTTAACTCCTGGTGACAATTCCCTCTTCACGAACTCCTGTCTTCTCTCAGTCTGCCCAACAAACAGCAGCAATTAAAGCTTCATTAGCACATTGGGCTCATGGATTTGCTGCCCCATTCTCAGGATCAGTATTTCCACACCCTTCCCCTGAATTCCCAGCTGTCAGTTCATTGATAGCAGCATTATTTTATAAACAACTTTAGGGAAATAGGCACAAACTCAAGTGCGTCATTGCAAAGCTCGGCAGAAAATTCCTTGATCAGATCCTTACAAATCCTCGTCTGTGCTGCCATAGATTCATTTGGGGTTTGTGCTAATTCACTGCAGAGTCCTGTAATCCCTTGTCATAAATATGAAGGATTTCACCCAGCCTATTAACCTGCAGAATTATAGATTGCCAGTGAGTAAATCATCCCCCTCTTCCAGACACACCAACAAAAGGTTGAGAAAAATTACCCATTCATTTCTATAATCCTTTAATTCTCGTAGATGTTCCTGTGGAAATTGATTTAAATTGATGAGTCACAGGGCAGGATTGGTGTACATTTTTCAGGATGGAGTGATCTCAGGCCCAGCCCTGTGCCTGCCACAGCTCATCCCTCTGCCAGCCCTGACACTGGAACCTCAGATCCAGCTGCCAGGCTGGCAAATGGGATTTCATTAGCTGGAGCCTGACCTGGCCTGACACTTATTTTTCTGGTGCTCAGACGGATGGGAAGGGCAAGGCAGAGGCAGAAATTCACCTTCTGCAGGTGTCAGTGGCTCTGTGCTGGCCTCAGTGACACTCTGTGCCTGTCACCCATTCCAGGGACAATGCCCAGCCATGAAATCCACAAAATTCCCCCTGGGCAGCACACAGAGCATCCCACCAGCTCCAAGCTGACCCCACAAGTGAGCACCTGAAAGGACTCAGCAGGAAAGCACTTCCCAACCCTTCACATCCTCTGCTCTGTCAAAATAATCCCGGGAGATTTTATCCTGCTCTGGTTATTGCTGGGCAGCTGCTTCCCCAGAGATATTTGCCTGATATAATTCACACAAGGATAAACAAAACCAACCCCCTGACTTGATCATAATGACTCCTTTCCTTGTTCAGTGACTAGAGAGGATCTAAATTTCAGAAAAGATGAGGAGAAGCTACTGGCTTAGCTGGAGAAATCTCCCACAGAAGCAGCAGATTGTCACAAATAATGAATTTGTCAGTCCCACATGAAGTCACCATCCTCTGCTGCTGGGGGTGCACTCAGCCCCTGCCACACAAATACCCACACTCAGCTCGAAAACCCTTAAAAGTGCCTCAGATCTCATCTGGCCAAGCTTTAGTTGAGCTGGTTCTGTCCATCTGACACAGAGCTCACGAATTCCATGTGCTGGCCAGGATGTCCCTGTGGCCCTGGGGACAGGGGCCAGCAGGAAAAGGAGAAAATGCAGCCCCACAAGCTGTGAGAAAATCAGGTTATTTCTACAGACACACACTGCACTGCCATGCAGGGGATTTAGGATTCACATTAATACTCATGTTTTTATTCCAGATGTTGCTGGAATTTTCAACCCCTGGCATTCTGTGTTTGCACACCACAGCTGCCTGTGGCACCTCCAGGCACTGACCATGATTTTCTGGCTAAAAGCCCAGGAGTCCAAGTCCAGAATTCTCCCTGAAGCTTCCTTCAAGCTGTGAAATGCCCAGCCCAGGCCAGCTCCCATTAGCTGGATATACAGCCTGTAATTACCCCCAGCAACAGCTGCCTTCTGCAGGGGAATCTCTTCTAATTTTAGTTTGGCCCTGTACTGAAAACAAATTCATTATCAGGTGGACGGGAGCAGTGAAATCCCAATTAAAGGTGCAATAAATTTCATTTTATTCCTTCAGCAGAAGGAGCTGCCACAAGTCCTGAGAGGCAGAGGAAGAGGAGCTTCAAAGTGGAAGGTCTGCACCGGAGGTGGAAATGCATCAGTAAATCAGACACGTGTGAGACCAGGCTCTGCTCTCACTGCAGCCAGCAATCAAATCCCAGAGTGTTCAAGGGCACCTGGACACTGAGCCAGTGCTCAAACCAGAGTGCCCACAGCTCCTGCCATGCCAGCACAGCCACATTCCAGCTGGAAAAGCCCTCCTGGCCCAGGGAGTCCCAGCTGTGCCCACCCTGTCCCCACCCAGAGCTCTGAGTGGCACCTGCAGCCCCCCTGGGCACCCAGGGATGGGCACCCCAAATCTGTGCCAGTGCCAGTCTCCAGCAGTGCCGCTTAAAGCCATGGATGATGGTGAGGAGCTCACTGCCAGCCAGAAACAGAGCACAGCAACAGCTGGAACACGAGAGGAGCTGAGTGAGAGCCACTGCCAGCCCCAGCCGGAGCAGCTTTCATGAGTGCCCCACAGCCTGCTCGTCCCTCTTGCTCCCCTTGACACAGCTTGGGGTGATCCTGCACTTCCACAGAGGTTTTACCCACAGCTGGTGTCCCACAGCTCTGCTCTGCCCTGGGGACACTGGTGGCAGCTGGAGGAGGAGCCAGCACAGCTGGGCATGAAGGAGCAGCAGTGACAGGAGCCAGGAGAGGCTGGGACAGGAGCCCTGCAGCCCACACACTGCTTTGCATGGACCTGTGAGTTTGTGTTTGTCACCCTGCAGTCCTTACACTGCACTGGATGAATTCTGTGTGTTTGTTTGTCACCCTGCAGCCCTCAGACACTTTGGATAAATTCTGTGCGTCACCCTGCAGTCCTCACACACTTTGTATGAATTCTGTGAGTTTGTCAGCCCTGCAGCCCTCACACTCTGCTTTGCATGGACCTTTGTGTTTGTCAGCAATCCTGTCCCAAACAGCCTGCTCCATCTCAGCTTTGCTCCCACCTGTCAGGATCCAAGCAGAGATCCCAGCCCCAGGTGCAGCAGAGCCCAGGCTCAAGAAGCTCAAGGAGGAATTTTGCAGGCAGCCCAAAGCCCTGGGCACTGAAATCCCCGTGCAAGGCGTGAGGATGAGCAGAGCTGACACTTGGATGTGTTACACAACAGATCCAGCTCTGCTGGGCAGTGCTGCCCTCCCTGCAGCCCCCACAGCCAGGGGAACATCCCCAGCCCTTCCTGATCCCAGGGAACCAGCCAGGGGAGCATCCCCAACCATCCCTACTCCCCAGAAACCAGCCAGGGGAGCATCCCCAGCCATCTCTGATCCCCAGGAACCAGCCAGGGGAGCATCTCCAGCTCTCTGTGCAGCCCCACAGCCAGGGAAGCATCCCCAGCCCTCCCTGCTCCCCAGGAACGTGCCAGCCCTCCCTGCCCTCATTAACATGAACTATTTTAATAACACAGCCTGATATCTGCACAGCTCCTGGGGGGAACAGGCAGATCACGCTCTCCAGCACTCCTGATTTCCCAGGCAAGGAAGAGATTATGGAGTGTGCAGGGCTGGAGTCAGTTAGAGTGGAAGTCACTCTGGAAAGAGACGAGTCACTTTTCCGTAACATGACTCCAAATCAATAAAGTTCTTCTCAGAAATGATCTTTCCCAGCCGGATAGTTGGAACGCCGTCTGCTCCGAGATCTGATGAATGCAACACACAAGTGCTTTGTGCATCTGACACCACCACTCCTGCATGTAACTCCAGCACAAAATGGAAATTATAAACTTCCTGATTGAAATTAAAATTGCTTGCCTTAAATCCTGCACACAAAACCCTGCCAGCATCACAGTGAAATTGCTCCACGTGTTAAAATTGCTCCCAGGATGCAAACCCAGCTGGCAGCATCCAACCACCCCTCCCTGGCTGCCCACCCTGAGCAGAGACAGCCATTCCCCTCTGGAAAAATCTGATTTATCTGAGGCAGAGACAGCCATTTCCCTCTGGAAAAATCAGATTTATCCGAGACTGACTGGAGGCACAGCAAACAGGCAAAAGGCAGAAAAAGGAGGGACAGGAAGAGAGGCTCCAGTGCTGGACAGAGCTCCTGAACTTGGTTTAGCATCAGCAGCAACAGAAGCTTTCCTCAGAGCTGCCCCCACAGCAGAGGACCCCTTGTCACTCTCCTGCCACCAGGGAATTGCTTTTCCAGGCAGCACAGCCCCATTTAGCACTCAGCCTGCAGGAAGGATAATGCAAACAGACTTCATTGCTACAACTGACTGACTAGGAGGACACAACTCTCAATAAATCTAATATTTCCAAGTGCTCTTCCTGCCAAAGCAGCACTTTGGATTTGTGTTGGTTACAGAAGTGAGCAATAATGCATTTTAGATCTAATAGTCTCTCCAGCAGAGGCACCTCGGAGTGCTCTGGCAGCGCTAAAGAACTGCAGAGCAGGGTGGGAGACACTGCTGGGCACAGTGCTCCCCCAGAGTGAGCCAGCACAGCTCCCCTCAGCCTGAGGGGATTTACCAAAATCTGGGTATTGCTCTAACACCGATACTCAACTGTGAGGACAAAAGAAATTAGAATTAAATTAGAAAGTGTATGTTTATTCAGGGCTGGGCAGCAGCGTGGGGTAACCCTCCAATACACACTGCAAAATTACAGGTTATCACAGAGTCTGTTTATTGACAAAAGGTTCAAACAAATTCATATTCATAATACCAGCCCCTCCCATCCCTGCTTCCTATGGTAATTAGCTGGAATGGCAATTTAGCAGCGTGGTTGGTTTCTTGAATTCAGTCTGGGGTTGTTTTTGTGGGGAGGGGTCTGAAAAGGAGGAAGTAAGGTGAGTCTTCCTCGCCCTGAACTCTCGACCTTTTCTATCAATGACAATACAAATGGCTTTTGGGCAGCTCCAGTTTTGCAAAGAATGAGTTTCTGGTTGCAATTGTTTGTGTTCTTTGGTCCTACCTACTGGTTTCATCCTTTCCCATTGCAGGCACAGCTGAGCAAACATAAATTGACAGGCAATTGATTATTTAAGTTTCAGGTAACTTTCTCAAGCCCAGTTTCTTCTGACTTTTAACTAAAATCCTAATTTCTCTAAGATGAGTGTTTCAGAGGGAGCAGCTTCCAACACCCACCTGCACGCACATCAAAAACCACAGCATTCAGAGGGAGCTTGTGCAGAGAGCTGAGACTCCAGCACACACATGAACCCCTCAGGGAGCAGCCTGGAGTGACTCCTGGGATGTGAGAGATTACACAAAGCCGCTCTCTAAAAGCCTCCCTGGCTCTGCTGCTTTGCTGTGGAAATGTGGAGTCACCAGCAGAGCTCTGAGCACCTCCTGCTCCATGCACAGCTCTCAGATACACAGCGATGCCACAAGCAGCAAGAGCTGATGTTGGGAAGGATAAGGATTTGACAGGAAGGTCTCACAGATGTGTGTGTACAACAAAGATTTTTGAATGTAGAATCAGAAGGAATAGAAATGATAATAAGTTTTGATATAGATTTTGAAAATTGCTAAGCCAGTCTTACTGGGTAACTAAAAAGGCAAAGAGCGAGTGGGTTGGAAGGGGCTTTCTTGACTCTGAGCAAAGAATAAATTGACCTCAAACAAAAAATGTTTTTACCAAGCAAAAAGATTCACAGGCAAACAAGAAAAACCAATGCCACAAGTAGAGAAAAGATCTCCGAATTTTCCACTACAAGAAAATGGCAAAAACAACTTCTAGCCTAAACTGTAACATACTAAGCTTTTGTGATTGGAAATAGTAACATGAATAGGTCAATAGGCTGTAAGTAATAGTAAAATTGTTAATTAGCTGTTATAAAATGAAATACACAGCAAAGAAAGATCTAATGCTCTGTAACATGGATGGAACAGAGCTTCAGACATACAGCTTGCCTAGAGCCAGCAGCTCTAGGCTCACCCACGACCCACAACTACTGTAAACGTCTTCTATGTAATAAACAGCATCTTAAGAGCCTTCTGAAAGCTCCATCTCTCTGTCCAGCTCTTACAAGCTGCCCCAGTTCAGAGCTCTCAGGAGGGAGGAGGGCAGGGATGGGCAGGGGATGGGTGAGCAGCAGCTGGGACAGGGACAGGCTGACATCTCTCCCAAACCAAACAAATCCCTGTTTGGTCTGTGCTGATCCTGAGTGCTCAGAATGGCTCCTGCAGAGCACAGAGCTGCCAGGTTGGCACACAGCAGCTGGGACAGGGACAGGCAGACACCTCTCCCCAAATGCAGCACATCCCTGTTTGGTCTGTTCTGCGTGCTCAGAATGGCTGCTCAGAGCTGCCAGGCTGGCGCACACAGCAGGGGCTGGGTGAGGATCCCACCCCAGGAGGGAGGTGGAAGGATCTCAGTGTCCCAGCTGCTCCTGCAGCTCCTGGCCCTGCAGGGCTCAGGGAATGATGCATGGGGTGAATCCACAGCTGCTGCCGCAAGTGCAGAGTTATGTGACACTTCATCATCAGTATGGATTCCACAGAGCCAGAAACTCGGCATGGCCAAAAAAATAATCTGCCATTCATCAGGAGAGCTCCAGGAGCCAGAGCAGCCAGGAGCAGCACAATGATTTCTGATGTTCATTGACTCTCATGCAGCTCCTCAGCTCAAAGGAAGAATGGCTCCTCATTCTTTTTGATTTCTGGATCAAACACACCCTTCCTCACAAACTCTGCCTGCAAGAGCTGCAGTTTTGCTTTGTCCCCTGCTCCACCTGACTTCCTCCTCATTTTTAAGTATAACAGATTTTTTTTCCCTCCATGTATAAAAATAATATTGGCAGCAACATCTGACCAGAGCTCTTGGCTGCTTTTCCTCACAAACTGCTGTGACTCCAGGGTACTTGTGCTCCTGCCAGAGCAGCTCTTGGGCTGCAGGACCAACACCTCAAACACTGATGTCAAACACTGTCACATCTTTATTTTTGGCACATCAAAGATCACATTTCTATCACTGTCTCCAAAACTTTGAGGCTTTCTATGCAACAAAGCAATGATAACCTACATGGATGATCAGTATTCTCCTAATGAAAGGCATTCCAAGATTTAGCTATAAAAGATGCAAAAATAAGTGTGCTCACACCGCAGGAGTTTTGATAACTAGATTTATCTCTTTCTCTCTACACTTAACCTTGGCAATGTACTGCCACTAATGACTGCAAGAGAGAAGGAAACAGTTTAAATCTGAATGATTATGCTCCCTCCGTTTCCTGGAGAAATGGATTGAGGAAGTTTATAGGAACTGCTGGGTTGTTTATTCAGCTCCAAGCCAGAGGAGTGCAGGGAGCCACCCCAGCCCCTCCTTGGTGTGCCAGGGATGTTACCACAGCTCCTGTGGCTGCAAAAAAGGGCAGAAAAACCCAGCTGGCTTTTTGGAATGAGACAAACACCTCCCTAAAACTCCAAGTTCCACTGATGGGTATGGGGGGCTGTAAAATTTCACAATTAAAGGTGCATCCTGCTTTTTTTTGGTCATTCCACAGAAATAGAAAACACAGGGGAAGCTGTGCCTGGTGCCAGAGGAGCTTGGTAAATACAGGCCTGAAAGAGTGGTGGTGCTTTGATCACTGCTTCCCTTATCAGCCCCCGGCTGGAATTACAGCCTAAGCTCCTTACAGGGAGCTTTTCACTGCCCTGCATTCTGCAAGAGCTGCTGCAGGTCTTAGAGAAAGGTTTAATCCTCAGAGCATGGAGAAAGGCAGTGCCACCGGCCCTGGCCCTTGCTTCAGAAGGTGCAATCCTGCTGAATAAAGGATCTGCACTTCGCTGAGCCTGGCCATGATCCTGGCTCCTGGGGCACACAGGAACGTCCACCCTGCTCCTCCCCAACTGCAGCAATGCCCAGCAGTAATTAACCCAGCAGTAATTAACCCAGCAGCAGTAATGAGCCTCTGGGCTGGCTCTCCCAACTCAAGGGGAGTCAGAGCCCTCTCCAGTCCCCAGTGTGGTGGCACAGGGGCCAGGCTCAGCCCCAGGCTGGGGTGGTCATCCCAAGCCCAGCCTAAGGTTCCCAGTGCTGCTGGGTCTCTGTGCCCCACAGCTCCCAGTGCTGCTGGGTTTGTGTTCCAGAACTCCCAGTGCCACTGGGTCTGTGCTCCAGAACTCCCAGTGCCGCCCCAGTGCTGCTGGGCCTCTGTGCCCCACAGCCTCCAGTGCTGCCACAAGAGCTGACAGGAATTCACCCCAGCCCAGCCTGGCACGTTTGCAGCCCATTGCACTAATTAGATAATCCATTGCAATGAGGGCACTATTTCACTCCTGACACTTCATTCTCCCTCTGCACAGCCCCATTTCCCCAGCAGCAGCATCACTCAGCACGGTGAAGGGCAATTTGATGCCAAGGAGATCAGGAGCAAGAGAGAGGCACATAAAGCAAAGAGGTGCATTAGGAGCAGGCAGAGCCTATTTCTTAATATTTCCTTCCTTCTTATCTCGCCAATGACATTAGCTTGGGCAGGCAGAGAGCTCCATAAAACATCTAATAAACAATTAGGAGCACCACAGCCTCTCTCAGCCATTTGTCTGCAGCTCTGGGTGGCTCAGCCATGTGTGCAATGTGTCTGTGGAGCTGTCCCAGGTGCTCCAAACCCCAGAGTCCACCTGGCCTTGGACACTGCCAGGGATCCAGCCACAGCTGCTCTGGAAACCCCAACCCAACTCAGGAACTCCTTCCCAATATAAAAATTAAATCTGACTTAGAAAACCTATGCTAGGAGCCGAGCAGTGATCTGCAGCCAGTTATCTATTTAACCGGATTCTTCAGGCTCCAAGTACACAGGACTCACTCAAGTGAACAATTACCTAAGGAAAATAAACCCAGACAAGCTGCCCACACATGGGCAAGATCCTCTTGAAATTACCTGGGAAGAGCCTTAATTACAACAGCACTTGAGAAATACTTTTAGAGACAAGATTAGATCTAAAATGAGTATTTTCCTTCACTGCCAATGCCCCACACTCGTGTTTCTGAACAGGCAAGGGAAGCACTCAACACAAGGCACGGACACACAGTGATGTTCACAGCCTGTTCCAGGCAATCTCCATCCCTGCTGAAAATGGGACAGCACCACAGAGGCAGAGCCATGGCACAGAGCACCGAGCTCTGGAGCAGGGATGCTGACACGAGCTCAAAAAGGACAAAAACAATGGTGCACTCAGAATTTAATGACTCTGTGGGAGAGCTGAGTGTGCTCCCAAGGCTGGGGATGTTGAAGTTGGGCTGAGTTTGAGTTCTGGCTCAGACTGGTGTGTGTGTGTGTGTCAGTGGGGACACATTCAGAGGGAGCTGTGCCCCTGGAACTGCCCAGGGCTCTGCCAAACCAGCCAGAATCAGAGCTCAGGGGAGCATCTCCATCCCAGCTCCCCAAAGCAGCATTTACACTCTGCCACCCCAGCCAAGCTTCCCTTGTCCCCTGCTGCACCTAGCCCACAGTGCTGCTCCCTGTGCCAGCCAGGGGTGACTTTCTGCAGGGTATCTCAATGCCTGAGTACACAAAAGCAGCTCCAATCCAATTATGATCCACTTGGATTCCTGCCAGCCTGCAGATGAAGTTGCCAAATTACTTTCCATTAACTTTTATGTTTCCCACAGCCATGCAGCACTGCCCCCAGCTCAGCCCTTTGCCAGGGAGGGTTTCAGTGCCAGCCTGCCTTTCCCAGCTCTCTCAGGGTGGTCTGGTGGCCCTGCACCCCTGCTGTCCCCTGGGTGCTGGCACGCAGCAAGGCACAGCAAAGGCACTCCCTGATGCCAAGGGCTCAACTCAAAACCCCACCTCAGTGTAAAAAGAACCCTTCCCTCAGCTCTCACAGTCCCACAGGGAGCAGCTTCCACCAGTGAGCCCCAAAAATCAGAAGCCCTGGGTGTGAATTCATGGGCAAAGCTATAGAGCCACTAAGGAAAACCTTTTCTCCAGACCTTGGGAGTTTTGGGACTGAAATGGATAAATTCCCTGAGCAGTGTGGAGCAGAGACCTCTAGACCTTCCCAGCTCCCCCTCTTTTCTTGCACCCCACACCCCCGTCCCCATTTAGGAAGCACCAGTGCATGTTTTCTCTTATGGGATGTCCAGCTTGGCACACATTTATCACTGCGGTGAGATCCGGTATCAGACTTGTCGTAGGGGGGGAGAAAAAAAAAGTGAGAAAGATGCAGGAGAGTGGTGAAAAATGTGAGAGGCTTGCAGCCCAGCCACTGAGGAAATTTAAGTGGTCTGATGTCAAATCATCACCATTCCCGTAAGCAGCAGGCTGGCAGCTGATGGATGAGCATGCACAAGCATCTCTATTCCGCAGGCAGGAGAGGGATTCGGGCTAAAATATCACCGTGCTCGCTGTGCCAGCCTCACTTAAAGTCACCAGGTTTGTCAGGATTTTCCTTTGGAGGCCTGGGCCACACAGATTCAGTTATCCAGCCTGGGAAATTGCCTTTCAGTCATTCTGCCGAGCTGATTAATTAGGCTTCTTCAGAGAAAACATCTGAGAAACCAAGATCTAACACCTGATTTATGCACTCCGGGGAGAGTGACCCACCCCTGCGCTGGCACTTGTGCTCAGGTTAAGAGCTCTCTGCAGAGGAAGAGGAGGGCAGGGCCATGAACACTGAAATGAGGGGAATCCTGCTGCTGGGCACTGCAGAAATGTGGCAAGAAAAAGGTTTCACCGTGTAATTTGTGTCCCATTAAAATCAGCTTTTTCCCCCTGGGGGTCACCTCAATCCCAGCATTAGTTGCACATTTCCAGCACACGAAAAAGGGCTGTTGAAAACCCACACTTCCATTAGCACGTCCTCATTTACCTGGGAATTTTCTGCCTGCTACTTTTCCTGCCTGCAGGGGCAGAGGCTCATGGTGTGAGCGCGGTGCAGACGACGCGTTTGCTCAGATAATACTGGAATCTATAAATACCTCTTGGAAATATCCTCTTTGATAACATCAGGCCAGATTTCACAAGTTATTTACTCCCAACAGCAGCTAACTCTACAAATAATCCTGCCAAGTGCTGCAGGATTTCTCCTGTGCCAGTGGCTGATGGGTGGCAGAGCCAGGTCAGGGAGGTCAAAAATCACCTGAGTTTGTCACCACTCGTGCCCAAGGCCAGCCTGGCACACACAGCCTGGGGATTTGAGTCCTGCTCTCCCACCAGGAGGTACCTGAGTGCTTCCACAGGGATGACACAAGAGTTTGGCTATTCAGAAGCAACCCCAGGCATCAAACCCAGAGGCTGCTCCAGGGATGCAAAATCCCTTCCCTGCTTCCTTAGCAAGGAATGGGAGGAGGCAGGCACGCTCCTGGCACTGGGCTCACACACCCTCCTGTTACACCAGGAGCAAAACCACCTTTTATTCCAGCCCCACACTACTACAGAGACATGGAGTCTTTGAGGCTGGAAAAGCCCTTCAAGGTCACCGAGTGCAATCACTGCCCCGTGTCCCCAAGTGCCACATGCCCAGAGCTCTGAAATCCCAGGGATGGGGACTCCACCCCAATCTCCAGGCAGACATCCCCTGGTGTAGCACACAGCAGTCAAGAAGTGCCTGTGATAATTGATAAAAGATTTGTGTTAATCATAAAATAATTGAGGTTTGAATAAACCAAAATACAAAGGTCTGAAGTGAACCCTCGATGGAGGAAAAATGTCATTAAATCATTCTGTTTTAAATCCCCTGTTATGAATATTTCTAAATAATTTGTATCTACTACCAGACTTCCCAATAGTCTGATTGATTTTGAAAAATCAGACTTCCTGCCTTTGTTTTATCAATGAATGCCTATCTACAAAACCAGAACTTCCCAATTTCTGTCAGTTTTATCTACCAAAACCAGGTGGTATCTATGGAACTGACTCCTAGAGATGTTCATACAGATGTCTATTTCAACTACCACTGCTTGCCTATAAAAATTTTGACATAAAAAAACCAAAAATTATTAATTACCAACGAAAGGCCACACTGTAAAAAAAAGCTGCCAACAGAAACTTGATGGAACATGAAGTAAGCAGTAACCACTCGTGACTCCCCAGCGCTGCTTTGCTCTTCCATGTCAAATAAAGCAATCTAAATTTTACTACAAATGGAAACTTTTGTCATTTATATCATGTCCATGGCTGTTCACAGCCCCACAGCTCTGCTGGGGAGTGCAGATCCCAGACTCGCTGGGGTTTGCAGCATTGCCTTGGCTCTCGTTTCCAGCACTGCCCAGAGGAACAGCTCCTTCAGGGAGGAATTCCTGCCAGGAATTCCACTCAGGCACAGCAGGCCTGGGAGGCAAGGACAAATCCTTGCTCCAAACCCATCCCTTTCCTGCTCAAACTCAGCAGTTTGGGAGCTCAGCAGCCCCTCCAGGGAGGTAGCAGAGAACACAAACCTCAGCGGGGCCACTTACCATAGCAATTATTACAGTGACAGTCTCTCCTCTGCTTTGATGTCGCTTTTCTTGTAAAAAGAGCAGAGGGTGGAGTTGGGTTTCTGTTGTTTGTGCTTGAGAAAGACTCATTATAATGTGCTTAGGGATGTTTTAAGGTCTTTTCAAGTTTTTTTTTTCCTTATTTTTCAGATTAATTTACTTGAAGGATCATCAGGGGACCAACCCACATGTGCATTTCACGCTGTATCGCTTGGTTTTGAACCAAAAGCAGCATTTTAAACAAAGCTGAGTGGGGTTTTTGTGCTGAGCCACATGAACAGATGCAGTAGGGAGGGCTGGATCTCAAATCAGCCACGGATCTGCAAGGCAAAGCTGCAGCAGCCCCTCCTGGAGCCATGGAATATCCTGAGCTGGAAGGGACCCTCCAGCATCAGCCAGCCCAGCTCCTTCCCTGCACAGACACCCCAAATCCCCCCGGGCACCCCTGGAGCTCAGTGGGGCTGTGCCCATTCCCTGGGCAGTGCCTGAACCCTCTGGGGGAAGAACCTTTTCCTAAAATCCAACCTGAACCTGTCCTGGCCCAGCTCCAGCCATTCCCCAGCTCCTGTCCCTGTCCCAGAGCAGAGCTGGGAGCTGCAGCCCGTGCTGACTGTCCCCTCAGTCCCCTCTCTCCAGCCCCCAGCCACCCCTCCTCTGACCCCTCCAGAGCCTTCCCCACCTCCATGCCTTCCCTTGGCTGCTCTCCAATGGCTTTATGTGTTTGGATTTTTTTTAGTCAAAACTGCCCCAGGACTGGGGGTGAGGCTGCCCCAGTGCAGAGCAGAGGGGGACAGTCCCTCCCTGGATGCTTTTCCTAATGCCCCAGGACAGGGATGTCCCCTTGGTGCCAGGGCAGTGCTGCCTCCTGCTGCACTCGGCCACAACCAGGACCTGATCTCAGGCAGGGCTGGGGCTGCTCAGAGAGGATCCCTGATCTCAGAGAGGATCCCTGATCTCAGAGAGGATCCCTAAACTGCAGGCAGAGCTGGGGCTGCTCAGAAAGGATCTCTGATCTCAGAGAGGGCTGGGACAGTGCCAGGGCTGCTCAGAGAGGATCCCTGATCTCAGAGAGGATCCCTGATCTCAGGCAGTGCCAGGGCTGCTCAGAGCTCACAGACTGAGCCCAGCTGCACCCAGAGCTCCTGCCTGGGAGCTGGGAGGGCCCTTCGGGATGTTCTGGATAAATAGGCTCTGCATTAAGGACAGCACTGACCTATATTCCATCCTGCTCCAGAGTCTTTCCAAGTGCCCCAGCAGAGCCAGCCCCCAAGGTGGGGAGCACGAGGAGCTGCTGCAGGCTCAGGAGCTGATTTGCAAGAATTCACAGGAAGGTTTAACAGCTCTTTTATCTTTGGCTCCCTTCTGGTGTTATTTCAACATTGATTTGCATAGTCAATATAAAACTCTTTACATCTAAACTGCCTGCAAGGATGACACCATCAATCCTCGGCTCTATTCACAAAATTTATTATTTGTTTCAATTTAAGAGAGATCATTGCCGGATTACACAGTTGCTGATGAGGATTTATATTTACATTTACAGCAAGCAAAATACATGTCTTCATTTTTTTTTTTTTCTTAAGTCATCTCCACCACTGTGAAAGAGGGAACCAAAATAAAATCAGTGTGTACACTCTCCTGAATGCCTGCAGATCCTGTTCTGCCTCATCTTTCCTTCAGACAATATTGCAAATTAGTCAGCATCTGTATCACAGCAGAGCATGAGCTCGAGCATGAGGCAGAATTAAAGGGTATCACTGAGACAGCCTTAATCTCACATGGCTGTGAAATGGAGTGCTCAGATGGGAGGGAAAACTGGGATGCAAAGGCCCCAAATTGTGACAAGACATCAGACATCAGAAATCACCCCGCAAACCACCCCAGCCATGGACTCATCCCCACCAGGGGCATGGAAAACACAGCAGGGCAAAGGAATTGAGTTCCAGGAGATGTGCCACTCATCCATCCTGACCTGCTGAGCCTGTGATGCAGCACATTTCCTCAAACAAGTCTTTTAACACATCTCATGGGATTTGGGAATAAAAAACCCCACAAAATAACAGGGATGCATCACCAAAGCAGCTGAACTCTGCTTTCCCACGTAACAGGAGAGAGAAAATAGCTGAGCTGTGATCATATCCTACATCACCCACAGAAGTTCATAAAAGTTACAGCTTCTCTGAAATAAAAGGAGTTTGAGTGTGAAACGACCTGAACAGAAGCTGAGTTGTGAGTTCTGCCTTGGAAAAATAAAACAAAATCGTTTTCCAGGACAACAGCAGAGGAATGCTCCCACCCCACTGCTCCCCTGGGCAGGTGGAGCTCCTTGGAGCACTGGTGTGGTCACAGCAGGAATCTCCTGCCTGCACCTGCCAGCACCTGCACTGCCCCCTCCCACAGCAGGGACAGCAAAACATCCATCCCAAAAACCCTGAGAACTGAGGTGATTGGAAATAATGTGCAAACACAGTCTCAATCGCTAAAATTGCACACCAAGCTGCTCCCAAAGCTTGCAGCTCCAGCCTGGAGCCACCTGAGCCTGACGTGGGGCCAGTGGGGAGCAAGGTTCAGTTCATTTCTCTGAATGATCACCTCCAGAAATAACAGATCCTGTAACGAGTGATCCATGACCTCAGCAATCACCACATGATTAATGGAGATGAAAGCAGCTCTCTCACCAAAGCTGCTCAAAGCACGATGAGCCCTGGCCTCTGACGGAAGGTCTTGGAGGAGTGAATCATGCTTCAGTGTATCCTCATTCACCTGCCTTGTCTCTTTCCCCCTCCTATATTTTCTTTTCCAGTGACCTGCAATTATTAGAAGTGTCTCAGTGGAACAGCCCTGGCACAGGTGCCCAGAGCAGCTGTGGCTGTCCCTGATCCCAGGCTGGACACGGGATGGGATACCCTGGGACAGTGGAGGTGTCCCTGCCATGGCAGGGGTGGCGCTGGGTGGGATTTAATTCCAACCCAAACCCTCGTGTGTCTCAGAACCCCAGAGAACAGATGTTTATCCCAAAAGTGCAGCTCCAGAGATGAGCTCCCACTGTCCCTGTTCTGTCACTGGAGCAGGGAAGCAGAGCATTCTGACATTTCCTGGTTCCACCTGTGCTGACATCATCCTGCTGTCAACTCAGTGACTCCAGGCAAGGAGAAACCCAACCCCACAACCTCCCCCTCAGTACCTGCTCCAGGATTGCTCAGATCCCAGCAGTGATACAGATCTGAACTGAGCAACATCTGACCTCTTACTCACTCCCAGACAGATCTACCCAAGGCAGCTTTGGTGCAGAGTCACAGCAAGCCATGAATGCAAAGATAAAAACCAAAATACTCCATCAGGCAGAGGAAATTTCCAGCCATGGAGGTGCAGTCCTCTCCTTTTTGCAATGTGAGGTCTGAGTCTGCATCCTGCTCGGTGCCAAGTCTGTGCTACTGTCACTGGAGCCACCTGAACCTCATAGCCACATCTTCTGCAAAGCACAGGCTGTTGCATTATTAATGCATGGACAACAGAAACAACGTGTGCCTTCCCTTTATTGAAACATTAGCTGTTGTTCTGTAGTCACTCACTAACATTCATCTCAGGAGTGCTCTTAGCTGAGCTCCCCCAGGATCTGCAGAGCCTCGTGGCGGGGTGAAAACAGCAGCACACCCTGCTCGTGGCTGCTCCTGTCCCAGATGTGTCCATGGGGACTGCAAGGGGGTCACAGTGCCATGGGGACTGCAATGGGGGGCTCACAGTGCCATGGGGACTGCAATGGGGGGCTCACAGTGCCATGGGGACTGCAGGGAGGCTCACAGACCCCTGGGACTGTCCCACACTGCACAGAGGGAGCTTACAGAACCCTCACACTGTCCCAGACTCCAAAAGGGGGGCTCAAAGACCCATCACACTGTCCCAGACTGCACAGAGGGAGCTCACAGAACCCTCACACTGTCTCAGACCCCAAAGGGGGGCTCACAGCCCCTGGGACTGGCAGTGATCCCTCAGATGAGCCAGACACAGCAGCAGGGCCAGGGGTCAGGCTGCCTTTGTGCAGCCCAGCCTGAGCACAGCCCATGGCCACACCAGCCTGAGCAGCTGCCAAGGGGGCAGATGTGGCTGAGGCTGCCCCAGCGCTGCAGCTGCTGATTGTTATGTGAACACAAAGCACCCTAAAAAGGCACAGCCGACATGAGCAGGGCCTCGCTGCCAGCCCAGGGCTGTGCCAGGAGCCCAGGGCACAGGCAGGACACTCCAAACTCCCTGAGCAGACACTGACACAGAGGGCAGGCATGGATGGATATGGGGAAGGAATTGTTCCCTGGGAGGGTGGCAGGCCCTGGCACAGGGCTGGCACAAACATGCACTCTGTCACAACAATTCAGATCTAATTTTGCTCAAACAGTGCCCAGAGCAGCTGGGGCTGCCCCTGGATCCCTGGCAGTGCCCAGGGCCAGGCTGGACCCTGGGGCTGGAGCAGCCTGGGACAGTGGGAGGTGTCCCTGCCATGGATGGTATTTAAGTCCCTCTCAACCCAAACCATTCCGTGATTCCATGACTGTGGCAATATATTTTGACAAGATTGTGAACCAGACCTCCCCCAGTTTCTGTGATTCCCACAGGATGTTCCTGGAGGTTTTAGCACAGCTGCTTCCCCCAAGCTTCCCAAGGCTCCAGTGGCTGCCCTGGGCTCCCCTGGGTCACACACGTGGAGAAGGAGCAGCCCAGCAAAGCTGGGATTTGTGCCCAGCCCCGCTCCAGGCTCCAGGGAGAGCAGCATCCCTGCTTTGCATATCTGTTAAACCAGATTAAATACTGCTTAGTCACTTCCAGCAGCCATGGGAGAAGTGACCCAGAAATTAGTTGGAAAACATGACATGTATTCAGCATTGCTTCTGCTGCCAGACATGGGTGAAGCAGCCACCAGTGAAGAAAGAAAGAAAAAAAAAAGATTAATTTCTCCCTCCATTGCTCTCCTTCACCTCCTAACATGAGTTTCTTTCACATTTTAAGATAGTAGAACTTGTTTTGCAAAATTAAACATGCACACACGTAACAACAATTCTTCTGTTGTGGCCCTGGAGTCACCAAAACCATCCAGGACTCGCCCACATGGCAAAAATTCAAGTCCTAATTCAGTCAATTAAGACATGAAACTGCCTCAATTCATCCTTTTATGTAAGCACTCACTCAGGATAAGGCTGGATCAGGCTTAATCCACTTCCAGAGTGAGCTAAACCCAACCCAACCTCAGGCACTTCTACACAAAGAGCCATCATGGTTTAATAATCTGACCCCGCATTAATTATTACCTTTAAATGATGTTTTAGTCTGGAACAGGCCACAGCCATGCCCAAGAACATGCAACAGTGGAAAGTTATTTTATTTTAATGCAAACAGTCACAAAGTCAGCCAAGACCCAAAACATCCCCTTGGAGCATCCAAGTCAGTTCATTTTAACATTTCTTCACTCAGTTATATTTCCAGACAGAAAGACCCAGTAGGAGCATATTTAATCTGAGCAGCATCTTGTGATGATTTATGTTAATTGATATTTAATGGGGTAATTTTAGCCTGGTGCCATTAGCTTTGAAACCTGAGAGATTAGAAAGATCTTACAGTGGAGCTTCTTCATGAACAGAGAAAATTGTGAAGGCAGAAATGCTGAAGTCTCTAGAAACAGTCAGCCAGATCTTCTACAAAGTGGATGAAGAGAGATCCTCGAGAAGCAACATTTTGGGAATTCCTCCACCTAGCACTGGACTGATGGGGAGATGGGGCAGGGCAAAGTGGCACAAAAACGGGGAAAGAGAGGGAGCACCTCTGAGCACAGGAATGGAAACTCAAGGGGTGCAGCCCAGCACAGGAACTGCCAGAGGAGTCACGGAACCCTGAGAAATAACCCATCTGCAAACACTGACATTGCATTTCTAACTCCCTTCTCCCTCACAGCAAGACAAATCAGTACATCAGATGCTACAGGTCCTTCCAGCCTGGGAGACCTTCCCACACAGCAGAACAACCCCTGGGCAGAGATTCACTTCCAATTATCTTGGGTTTTTTAACAATCCCTGCTGATAATTTCTCCACTTTCACACCAGCTGAGATGGGTGACCACATCTTTCAAAGCCAGCCTGAGGCATTTTCCTGCAGTGCAGGTGCTCTGGGGCTGGAGCAGCTGTCCCAAGTGTTTGTTCTTCCTTCAAGAAAGGGGAGGTCACTGCAATCTTTTCCTCCTTATTTTCCCCTTCTCTGTGTCACGATCACCTCAATCTTTTGCACTGCATAATGACAAACCCTTCCCTCCCCTTTCCCTAACAAGGCTGGTTATTTAAAACACTTTTAAGTACATTCCTTTGATTTGTACATTAATATTCTCCAGGCAGGGAAGAAAATAGGACACAAATAGGCCTTGCTCTAACGCAGGCTGCTCTTGCTGTTCCCTGCTCATGATTTCAGCCTGGGTGCTATGTAGGGCACACAGTCCCCGTCCCTCTGGGGCCCAGGTGAGCTCAAACTTGGGTTTCACTGCCAACATGTCACAATCTGCCAGAGCTGCGCACCTGAGCCCAGCAGAGCTCCCTGGGCTCCAGTCCCAGCTCCAGCCCCTCAGACAAAGGCAGGATGGCAGCAGGGCACGGGGCAGGGGTGGGAGCAGGCCCTGGCAGCGCCAGCTCCACCTGGAAACCCGCCCTGGCTGGAACAGAAGCACAGCAACACTGGGATAATTCACTGCTGAGGGCAGCAGAGGTGGAGCAGTTCTTGGGGCAGCCCAAGGCCAGGCTGGCAGCAGGGCACCCTGCAGGCCCGGGCACCGCGGGAGCCGCCGAGGCCCTGCAAGGCCCCTGCACACCGTGCTGTGAGAGGAAACCTGGGCAACAGCAACCCCACACGCTGCTGAACACCAGGGGTGTGCAACAACCTCTGCATCCAGTTCACTCCAAGGACAGAATGGCACAAAGGAGGCCCAGCGCTGCCATCCCCTGTTGGGCTGTTCTTGAGCATGAACCCATCCGTCCATCCACCCAATCCATCCACCCACCCCATTTCTCAGCCTGGACAAGCAGCAGCTGAGCATCCAGCCCAGCACCTTCCCTTGGAGAGCTGGAGCAGCTCAGCTCCAGCCCAGGGTCCTCACTGGGGACATCAACCCAAACGCTCAGGAGGGCTGAGAGGGAAAAAGGACAAGAGCATCTCGAATATTCCATAAGAGCATCCCAACTGTTTCTCTCCAGTTCAACCCAAATGCATTTTTAATCCACTTGGAAAGCTTTGTGACACCCCCAAATAGCCCCTTCTCCACCTGCCCCCCAGCCCTGCTGAGCTATTCCCTCAGAACAAACATTCACTCTGTCACAACAACTCAATTCTGGTCTTGCTCAACCAGCACAGATTTATCTGAATTATCTCATCACTCATGGAAAACAAAGATACTGTCATAAAATGCAGATTTGAAGGAGAAAGGCATTCTGTGGACGAGGGAGGAACCACAACATGACAGAACTCCCAACTCAATGCTCTCCTTGTAGAGAAACACTCAATGCATCATTTCTGATCAATTGTACTTTCAAGTCACTTTCTTATTTATGGGTGACTGAGAAAACACTTGAGCTGGCAAAATAATTCACATTTGTTTGCACAGACAAAACCAAATTTAATAATGCAGCCCTTTTCTCAAATAAATAAAGTCATGCATTACAAAACGTGCATTTAGAGTCATTCTCTGTAGAAAATTCACAGCATGAACTCCAAAGTGCTCCTTTCCCTCCTCTGAAGTGAAAACCTTTTCCAATGTGTGTGTGATACACGTCATACTCCACTAATAAAAGCAGCAGCACCTGGATCTCTATTGCTCCTACAAATTTAGATTCATTAATGGCAAAAGTTCCATTCAGCTCCCAAGACCCAGAGCAAGGTCCTGGCAAAGCCTCTCATCAGCAAGCAATAAATGACTGGAAATTCCTTCTGCCAGTCCAAGGGGCTGTTTAACAGACCTGTGGGGTCTGAGGAGCCAGAGGGTGGAGATGGGAATTACTGGGGACAAAGTCAGACACTTCCCAGCAGGAGAGAAACATTCCTTGGGAACTCTGAGCCACATAAAAGCACTAAAATACCCCTGGAGAGGAAAGCTAAAGAGTTTTTACTTGAGATAATGCACTGAGATTCAATTCCAAGAACAAACTCTGAAAGCACAGACATTACAACAGCTGAAAACCCATCTTGCACCAGCAATAACCACCTCAAACCAGTTAAAAATCATTCTTACCTGCACCAAATCTCCTTCCCTGGGCTGTTCTCCCCCTGGGCCACTCTCCCCTCCCCATGCCACTCCTCTCTCATTTATCCCCTCTCTCATTAGCCCCCACTAAAGGTGGAATTTCCTTCCTCCTGTCAGGACTCAGCCCCATTTCCCCATCTGCTTTTCCCTTCCCAGGGAAAATGGAACAACATGAAACTCCTCTGAAGCCCAGTTTTGTCAGTGAACAGCAACAGGTGTCCAAGACATCCCTTCACTCGTGATCCCAACACCTGCACTGGTACCAGGAGGCCCAACGTGCTGGGAACACCAGCAGGAGCTGCTGTCACAACCACTGCTCCTCACAGAGAGAACTCCTGCTCCAGAGGTGCTGGCAGCATGGAAAGGAAAAGGAGAAAGGAAAGGAAGAAGGAAAGGGGAAATTATTTTTGTGGCTCCTTATGAATTTCAATAAAACCCCAAACCTGATAACATTGCAATCATATATAATAATTCAGTTGTATTATATATATATACATAAATATAGATAAATATAAATATATATAAATATTTTATGTATGCCCTGCATTTAATTTTGCCCACAAATGTTCTTAGGGGATTTGCACAGTTATTTTAATAGTCCTAATTTTAAATTCATTGAAATGCATTTATGCACCTTCAGTCTGAACTCATTCAGGCATTTACACCACAGTAATGAATTGCAGGACAGCGCTGTAGACACAGAGAGAAATTCTTTCCTCTGTAGAGTTTGTATTTCTAAATTCAATCGTGGGGTTCATTGACATGCAAAGAGTCCAGGGACCTTTGTTAAGCGACGACATTTAATGGTAAATGTTTGAGAAGATGCACATTGAGAAAGTCTCTCCTATTTGAATGTCAGGAAATTAGAAATATTCTAATTAATTCAATTTTTTCACATCTTTCATCAAAGCCTTTGTAAAAAAGGTCACTATCTTCACTTGTTATTTTAAAAAGCCTCCTGCAATTTGCTTTCCTGCCATAATTAGAGGGAAAGTTCCCACAGCACCACACCACAACAATCCAGGGGGACTCTTCTTCCTCCTGATTGTCAACAAATTTCAGCATCCAAAGGCAAAAATGATGAATTTCAGAGGCATAATGAGGCCGATGGTCACAGTCAACATTACATAAAGTATTTGCATTTCATGCTTTCTCTGAACTGGGAGCTCCCTGAAGTCTGCCAGCCTGAATATGCTGAGATGAATTATTATTTTATTGACATTTTCAAACTGTTTGAAACCCCTTTGCTGGATCTGACCCACATTTCAAAGAGGTTCTGCTCCCAGCTGCAGGAGCTCGCTCACAGCCCGGTTTTTCATCTCCTCATTCTCATTCAGGTTCCATCCCAGCCCCAAGAATCTGGGAGCTGTTGGATCCCTGCGATCTTTGATGGCTCCAGGTAGCTCTGGTTGAATGCAGAATAACAACCAGCAATAACAAAAAGAATAACAAAACCAGGGCAGGGCTGTCCCCAGGCAGGGCTGTTCCTGCTGGCAGCCCCTCAGTCCTGCCCAAACGGGAGCATCTGGTGTTTACTCTGAACAAAATTCACCTCCAGCCCTGTTGGGAGCAGCCCAGAGAAGCTCAGAAGATCCCTGGCAGTGCCCCAGGCCAGGCTGGAGCAGTGGGACAATGAAGGTGTCCCTGCCATGGCAGGGTGGCACTGGGTGGCATTTAAGGTCCCTCCCAACCCAAACTATTCCATGACTTCTCTTTCCCTGTCACTTCCACGAGGCTCCAGCCCTGCCCTGTGAGGTCTCGTGGAGGCTTTTTGTGATTACCAAGAAATCAGGCCCTGAAAAATAACTCCCAGACTTTCCATCTGCATTTAAAAGTCAAGTTCAATCTTCCCTTATTACAGCTGCAAAACCCCTCGCTATCTAATTCAGATAAAATAACAAAGCTGCACTTCCAATGATTGGAACTAAATGCAGTTAACCTTAAAAAGTCACTTTTACAAACAGAGCAGATTTATCTGGATTTAAATTTTAGTTCTTGTGCAAAGGCTTAAGAACAGGTTCCTCCCCATTATTCAATTTAACAATAATAATAAAAACCTCCATGACAACTATAACAAAAAGACTCTGATAAAGCCTGAAACCTTTTGGATAATGAAACATACAATTTCCCTGGTTGAAGCATAATTCCCTAGGGAACATTTTAAAAAAGATATAGAAGAACTGTCGCCTCCCAATTGTTAATGTACAGAACCACGTGTGAGAACAGCACATGGGAAAAAACCAACTTTGAGAAAAGCTAAAGAAAAAATGATGGGTGGAAGAGATGAGACAACCTAACTGCAGTGTTATTAGTGCTAGTCTCATTAGGGCAATTAGAGTCATTAAATGAGAAAGGAGGAAGGGTTCCCAGGTTGGGAGGGGCCGTTCTGGGATGCAGACCCCTCTCTCTTTTCAATGAATCCCTGTCCCTGGTGTCCCTTCCACGACACCCAGAGCAGCAGCTCACATCCCTGGGGCTGCTCCTCCCAGAGCAGCTCTAGCCTCCCAGGATTTCCCATCCATATCTCATCACCCCAGTGCCAGGGAGGAGCTCCTGCAGGACAGGATGGCGCACTCTGGGAAGAGGAACAAGCACATGGCATGCCAGAATAACCAGCCCAGGATCAATGGATGGGTGGATGGATGGATGGATGGATACCAAAATAACTAGCCCAGGAAGGATGGATGGATGGATGAATGGATGAATGGGTGAATGTATGGATGCCAAAATAACCAGCCCAGGATGGATGGATGAATGGATGGATACAAAATAACCAGCCAAGGATGGATGGATGAGTGGATGGATGGATGGATGGATGGGTGGGTGGATGGATGCCAAAATAACCAGCCCAGGATGGATGGGTGGATGCCAAAATAACCAGCCCAGGATCAATGGATGGATGGATAGATACCAAAATAATCAGCCCAGGATGAATGGATGGATGGATGGATGGATGGGTGAATGTATGGATGCCAAAATAACCAGCCCAGGATGGATGGATGGATGGGTGGATGGATGGATGGATACCAAAATAACCAGCTCAGGCCCTGGCTGAGGGAACAGACACAGGGGATAGTTGGGAAGTGCCAAGCCCTCATGGGCCAGGTGCACAGCTGAGTCAGAGATAATCTCCAACCTTCCACACTTCACACATACACGAGTATCATGTTTTACTACTTCAGGTTTTATTCATCAGCTTTTTGTATCCATGAGTATCTTTACACAGAGAGCAGCAGGTCTCTTTACATTTAACGTGTGTCCCTTCACTTCCCAAAGTGCCAAAATGAAAGAAAATGTTTAAATTGCCTATAAAATATACGGGTCATAAGCTTAGGTTCTTTCCTGGACAGGAGAAAGGTGTGGGAATGTGCTGAGCATCTCAGCACATTTTACTGCTGCAGCCATTGTATTTGTGTGACTTTTAATATCTCAGCTCCTGCAGCCAGGAGTTACCATGAGAACCTCCAATCTCATTAAAGTAACTGTTCTACATGGGTTTGTGTTTTGGGGTTTCAGGCAGGTCTGTGTCTGCCAGCTCTTAAGAAATTTTTACAGATTTTTTCTATCAGGGTAGGGGGCTTTTTTGCAAAAAAATGCCAGTTCATGGAGTGCAAAGAGTGTGATCACATTTTAAATTAAGCACATGGTCTCACTCCTCCTTTTACCTGGATCTCTCTATTTGTGGCTTTTGGCTGCTGTCTCTCAGGACCCCAGAGGTGCTGCTGGTCACAGACACCAGCCAGGCTGTGACCTCTAATCCCCAGAATCATGTTCCTGTCAACAAGGTGTGAATTTAAAATCCCATTTAGAGAGACAGAATGATAAAGTGCAAAGTGTTGGGGAAAAGCGACTCATTAAGCTGAGAAATCCATTCTAACACAAAGCCCAGTAACACCGGGGTGTGTTTGTCTGCCCTGGGGATCCAGCCCAGCCCAGCCCCAAATCCCTCTGGGGCTGGTTTGGCTCAGCTCAAGCTGACACCTATGAGCTGCTGAGAGGCTCCAGCACAGTTTTGTGGAGCTGCAGGAGCTGCAGGAGCTGCAGGAGCAGCTTTGTCAGCAGACAATGAGATCTCATGGATCCCTCTGCACTGCCAGGGAAATGCTCTGATCCTCAGGCACGTGTGAGATTCTCACAGCTCTGCTCAGCTCCTCTGCCTCTTGCCCAGCCCAGCCCAGCCCAGAGATTCTGTTCTGTTCTGCCAGGGCACACACCAGATTTCACCCAAACACTCCCAGATCCCATTCCCTCAACGCTGCTGGCAGCACCAGCACATCCATCTGAGCAAACCCAACACCAGCTAACTGCCCAAATCCTGAGCAAACCCAACACCACCTGACTGCCAAAATCCTGAGCAAACCCAACGCCACCTGATTGCCAAAATCCTGAGCAAACCAAACACCACCTGACTGCCCAAATCCTGAGCAAACCCAATGCCACCTGACTGCCAAAATCCTGAACAAACCCAACGCCACCTGATTGCCAAAATCCTGAGCAAACCAAATGCCACCTGATTGCCAAAATCCTGAGCACATTCATCAAAATCCTGAGCACGTTCACCAAAATCCTGAGCACGTTCACCAAAATCCTGGGCATGTTCACCAAAATCCTGAGCATGTTTACCAAAATCTCAGGAATATTCCCCAAAATCCCAGGAACGGCCCCCAAAATCCCAAGTACGTTCACCAAAATCCCAGGAATGTTCCCCAAAATCCCGAGCACATTCTCCAAAATCCTGGGCACGTTTACCAAAATCCTGAGCATGTTCCCCAAAATCCTGGGCACGTTGTCCATGCCCTGGGACTGGGAGCTCAGCAGAGCTGGCAGCCCCTGTGACAAGGGGACAGTTCTCCTCTGCACGAGGACACTTCAGGGCACTGCCAGAAGTCCAGCAGAGCTGCTCGTCCCAAAGCTCGTGGAGGAAATGTGGGGCTAGATTTTGTGTCTGTCCCTGAAGGAACACGAGCCAGCCCCAAGGTAATGGCCCTGCCGTTGTGCTACAAACCCAGCTCTTCATGCACTTCACTGCAATAATTTGTGCATTTTTGTGCAATAATTTGTGTATTTTTGTGCAATAATTTGTGTATTTGTGTGCAATAATTGGTGTAATTTTGTGCAATAATTGGTGTATTTTTACTGTTGTATGGGCAGGGAGAGATCCTGGTTGAGTCAAACCCTTCCTGGCCATCTCTCCCAAATCCTTAGCCCAGTCCTCACTGTGAGGGATTTGTACATCACACAGGAATTCTGCTGAGTTACACACCCATGTCTATGACAGCCTGTATTTTATAGATCAAAAAACCCAAACAATGTCTTCCAAATATATCTGGTGTATCTGTGACGCCTGAGACGAGGATGAGCAGCATGGCTTTAAAATAAAACGGGAAGGGCTTTGTGGGTTTGGCATCTGCAGAAGGATTCAGGTTCAATAGCACAGACACCACTTTGCCAACTGTTAGGGAAAACAGATTCCAGTTGTACCACATTTCACTTGATTTATATGAGCACTGGGAGAAAGATGAGGGGGAAAAAATAACCTTCAAAGAAAAAAAAAATCATTAAAAAAAAAATTAAAAATATATTTTTTTTTCACCTTGTTTTGCTGTTCTGGCCATGATCCTGCCAAGTGTGAGAGGCTGCAGGAGCAGCCAGCCCTGCTCCCCTGGATGTGCCACACATCCCTGGGCACTGGGAGGTCCCTAGGCTGTCCCTGGGACTGCTGGGGCTCCTTTGGGAAGCTTATGGGACTGAGAGCAAGGAGTGGGATAAAAATCAGATTAAAATCTCTGCTTCCCTGGGCCTACAGCTGCTGCTGCTCTCACCTGCTGCAGGCAGGAGTCATGCTGTGCTATTTGAAATCAGGTGTTGTCCAATCCAGGCCTGACAGATTTCCCGGGATACAAGGTTTGCTGTTGTTCCCCATCACCCCCAAAAGCAACACCCAGCCCAGCACCAGCAGCCCCTCATGGCACCCAAAGTCTGGGGAAGTTCCCTGTCCAAATGAGGAATAAAAAGAACTTTTAAAAGGGCCAGGAGGGAGCAGTGCCTGTGCTCCCCCTCCATCCCCAGCACAACCTGAGCCCATCAGGGCCAATTCCCTCTGCCGGTGCTGCCTCTCCCTGCCAGGCCATTTGCTCCCTGCTTTCTATTTTTAAAATTGCTCCTGAGAGGGTTTTGTTCAGAGCAGTGACAGGCTGTCACTAACCTGAACGTGCCCCTTCCCTGTGCTCAGCATCCCAGGGAATTCAGCCAGAGCTGGGCACTTCCCTGCCAGGCTCCTGGAATGGTTTGTGTTGGAAAGGACCTGAAATCCCATCCCTGGCAGGGACACCTGCCACTGTCCCACTGCTCCAAGCCCAGCCTGGCCCTGGCACTGCCAGGGATCCAGGGCAGCCAGAGCTGCTGTGGAAGAGGGAGAAGCACACACAGCACTCACACTCATTGTGTTCATTGCTAACAAACTCCTGGTGAGGAAGCAGCAGGAGCCAAAGCAGTATTTACAGAAGCACTGCTTGCAGTCTGTCCCATCACTTGCTGCAGAGGTGCCACAGATCAGCACAGGTCCCTGGTGGGATTTTTAACTTCTGCTCCAACTGCCTCCTAGTTTAGAGCAGGGATGCAACCCCTGAGCTCTCCTGCAGTCTGTCCTTGCTGACACACAGAGTCAGAGCAGCCCAGGCCCACTCCAAGGGCTGATTCCATCCTGGAGGTCTTTTCCAACCTTCATGATTCCATTGAACAGCCCCACTCCGTTTCTGGTGCTGAGAAGGGTTTGGAGCCAGGCTCAGCTCCTGGGACAGAGTCAGGACACACAGAAATCTGAAGCAGAGATGCACACCCAGAATCACCCCCAGGCTGGCTTTCCATGCCCACACTGGCTCAGCTGAGGAGGCACCACCAGAATTCAGTGCCCGATGGAGCAGCACAGGCTTGGCTGGAGCAGGACATTTTACAGATGAGTTCTCAGCCCCATTCCTCAGTGCTTTGGTGCTCAGAGTTATTTTCTGCTCTTCTGAAATGCAAGGAGATTCTTCCTGAGAAAATAAGCACAGAGGTGGGAGGCTTTTCTTAACAATTTGATTCCCCAGAAAAATGTATTTTTCACAGGTGGGAAAAATTGTATTTGGGATTTATTTCATTCCTTCATGGACTTCTCACAGTTTGCCACGTCACTGGAATATTCCCGAGGGGGAAAAGTGGCTTTTGCAGGGGCTCCATTACCTCTGCTCTGCTCCTGTTTCACACTGAGCTGTTGGGGATGCTGGTGTGTTCCAGGACTTGTGCAGCTGCCCTGGGATCCTCATGGGGCTTGAAAAGCCGGGCCATTCCTCATTTCCACATTTCCACTTTAGCCAAACAAGAGCAAAGGAGCTGTCACTCCCTCAGGGCTGCTGCCACCCTGGGCACTGCAGGCAGGCGGAAAATTCATCTTTTTGTGTCAGCTTCCAAAATCCTGTGGAGTCCAAAATCCCTTCAGCTGGGACAGCAACACTCTGCTGCAGGAGATGGAGCAGGCAGGGAGCTCCCAGTTCAGAAAATCCCAAATCCCTGAGCTCTGAGTGAGTGCCACATCCAGGAATTGCTTGGACACTGCAGGGATGGGGATCCAACCCCCCCTGGGCACTTTTAGTTGTCCAAAGTTTGCTGGGGAATCAAAACCATCTTTTCCTCCTTTGCAAATCCTCCACTGTAGCCACAGTAGACACATCTCAAAAAGATAATTTCCTGTGCATCACCATCCATGGACGGGACCTTAAGGATCATCCGGTTTCTCAGAGATTTTCTGTACTGCTGTCAGATAGAAAAACTACAAACCCACAAAAAGTCATTTAATTAATTTTTATTGTCAATATAATTTCTGTGCATTCAAGCCCTGCCACAAAATCACCTGCTTTAAAAATCACTAAACCATCTCTGTTAGTGCTGGATTTCATTCCTGCAAAAATAACAACTTCCTGCCAAATTCGAGCTGACAGTTTGTCTTAATTTTTGTAGTTATTCCTGCCATTTTTTATTAAATGGAATCTGGCCTTGATCCTGTCCATTAGGACTGAATTTTGATGGGATCCATGTGGGAAACACCTCTGGGCACTCAGGGCTGTCTGTGCTCTCTCTTAGGAGCTGCCATGAAACCCCAGTTCTCAATTCCAGCCATCCATTAGATTTCCCTGGATTTTATTATTTCAGCACTGAGCTAAAAATAAATCTGTATTTCAGAAGTTCTGATGGACCACAAGACGCATTTATAAATTAATTTTGGAGGTAGATGGGTGTGATGTTGATGGCCCCAGAAGCAGGGGGTGCCATGGGGGGCACACAGGGGTCCCAGAGCCCCCCAGAGCTGCACCCCCACCTGCAGCTGATCTGAGATCTCACTCCAAGTGTCATCTCAAGTCACCAAGCCTGGCTCTCAAACACCACATGGCATTATCAGGCTGAATTTAATGACATGAAACAAATCTCCATTCTGCTGAATGCATAATTACCGGTGTTCAAATATTTATGGAATAAGAAATTTATTGGGAAATTAGTGGTGGATGGGCTTGCTTTGCTGTACACAAATCCTGAAGTGGCAGGAGAGAAAACAAGTTTGTAAAGAGCCAAAGCTGGGCATTCCCACCTGAGACAACACAGGGACACAGATCCCTTTGTGCTTGTCACCAGAGAAACTGAACAAGGAGAACTGGGATTTTATTATTTTGTTACATTGGAAAATCTTTGGCTCCTTAAAGAAAGGTTATTGTGGAAACAACCTTCTTGTGGGATGGTTGTTGGATTGGTTTTGAACACAAGTAGTCCAGACTGGTAATGCAGCACTAGGATGAGCCAGAATTTAAAATAAGCTCAGGTCCCCAGAGCTGGAAACGTGGGCTGACACCTTGAGCCTGGCTCAGGCAGGCTGGAGTTGCACAAGTCCCACACAGAGCATTCATCTCCAAACCTCTGCTTTTCACATCTGTCTCCCAGTATCAAAGGGAGAGCAAAAGTCTTGCTGTAGGAACATCCCTCTTGCATTTTGTGTTGCACTCAAGCCTCAAAGCCCACTGTGAAAACAGAGCCAGCACAAACCAGGAAAACTTCCAGCAAAGAGGATAAAAACTAAACATTAGGAGGAAAAATAAGCAGTGTTTCCTGAAGGCTGTAGAACATTCCTCAGCAAAGTTTGCAGAGGTGCCTCCAGCAGGAAGGAATTGTTCCCTGGCAGCGCGGGGACAGATCCCAGAGCAGCTGTGGCTGCCTCTGCACCCCTGGCAGTGCCCAGGGAGGTGAGGGATGGCACCAGGACTGAAGGTGCCTGAGCTGCCCAATGAGGCAACCCAGGCACTGCTGCAGCACCCAAAGGAGAGGCTGGGAAATGCTGCAGAGATTGGTGTGTGTTTGTGTACAACCCCACAAACACTGCCCTGCCCATGGGGACACAGCCAGCGAGAGTGGGATGGAGCCTTTGTGCAGGGCAGGAACAAGGGGCTGGGATCACCTGAACTGGGCAGGGAGCTGGGAAGGATGGTGCTGCACCCCGAGAGCCCCTGTGCCACATGCCCAGAGCTCCTGAGGGCTGCAGCAGGCCCTGGCAGAGCCCAGGGCTCTGGAGCAGTGCTGGGCTCGTGGCTCATCCTCTGGCAGCCACAGGAAGGGACCAGCTCTGCCAGGAGCTGAGCTGCGTTTGTGTCAGCCCACCTGAGGAGAGCTGGAGCAGAGCCATTCCTCAGGACAGCTCCAGCTCGAGCTTTGGCTTTGTCAGCAGCTGTTGTAGCACCAGTAAGCAGCTCCAGCAGCTGTAAAGGTGTGGGAGCACGGTCTGAGGAGAGCTGTGGCAGCAGGGGAGCTCCAGCATCACTCCAGGCAGCTCCAGATTCCCTGGATTATGAGCTGGCAGTGGCATAGCCCAGGCTAGAGTGCCTGCTGCCTGGGCTGTGCCCTGCCTGGCCCTGCTGGCACAGCCCTGGCCCTGCCCTGG
>VRYO01000638.1:19825946-19844364 GCA_009812075.1 Sialia sialis | reverse complement strand
CCCTCCCCTCCCCTCCCTGCCAGCCCACCTGAGAGCCACGCTCAGTGTTCTGCACTCAGATCACTCAGTGTCCATCACTCAGAGCCACACTCAGTGTCCATCACTCAGAGCCACACTCAGTGTTCTGCACTCAGATCACTCAGTGTTCCGCACTCAGTGCCACACTCAGAGTCACACTCAGAGCATTGAGCACTCAGAGCCACACTCAGTGTTCAGCACCCAGAGTCACACTCAGAGCATTGAGCACTCAGAGCATTCTGCACTCAAAGCCACACTCAGAGTATTCTGCACTCAGTGTTCAGCACTCAGAGCCACACTCAAAGTCACACTCAGAGCACGGAGCACTCAGAGCATTGAGCACTCAGAGCATTGAGCACTCAGAGTGTTCTGCACTCAGTGTTCAGCACTCAGAGCCACACTCAGAGCATTCTGCACTCAGAGCGTTCTGCACTCAGTGTTCTGCACTCAGAGCCACACTCCCAGCACCCCAGCAGCAGTTCCTGAGCAGAACTGAGTCCTGGCCATTCCCTACTCTCAGAGCCAGGAGTGTTTCCCCTTTCATCATTCCCAGGAGAGCTGCAGCTGTAATCCTGCAGGGCTCAGGAGGGACAGCAGCAATTGATGACTTTAATGGGACACGGAGAGAAGCGTGGAAATGGGGAAATCATTGCAATGTGACGTTTGTGTGTCACTTCCCAGTGAGTCACCGTGTGCCAGCCCAGCTCCCAGCACAGTCACTCTCAGCTCCCAGGCACTGAACACATCCTTTTCCTTCTGCCTGTCCTCACAGCTGCATGGCCTGGGCACCTCCTGGGGTAGGAGTGAAGCAATTGTGCTTTTCTCACCTACAGAGTGACAGCAGGGAGGTCAGCACTGGCGTTTGGGGCACTGGCACCACTCCAGGCACCCAGACGTGCCACCCACGTCTCACCCACAGCACCCTCCCACTGCCCAGGGCTTTGCAGTGCTGGGGACACACTCCATCTCCCTCTGGGGAGATTTGCTTCACCAAAAAAATGAAAAAAACAACCCCAAATCCACAGAACAAACCAAAAATTCACCAGAAAAATAAACCCAACTCAACAAACAAACCCAGCCCAAGCCTGATCTTTTTAGCAAGAGAATTTGTTTAGAAGTAAACGCTGGTTAAACACATCCAAGAGAATATTCAAAACAATTTCTAAACCTTCCTGCCAAATAAGATTCAGCCAAATTGTTACTGGACAAGCACAGGGTTTGCCAGAAAGGAAGGGGCCTCGCTGCTGGCATCCTTCAGGGAGCGGTGTGATCTCCATCACAGGGGGATCTACTGGATAATTAAACACTGCCTTTATCTGGGCAGCTGGCAGAGCAAACACAAAATCCCCTTACAGCCAGCCCGTGGAACCAGCCCAAAGAGTGATGGAGCAGTAGGAAGGAGGAATAAAACAATCTTTCAAATATTGGAGAAGTGGCAGAGGCTGCCAGGCAGGCAGAGGTCAGCTTGGACAACTGTAATGGACGTGGTACAAGCAATTAATTTGTTGGGTGAAGTCAGGCTTGGGAAAGCAGCCAGAGCTCCTGCTTATCTGCTGTTCACAAAATAATGGATTTTTGGAGCAGAGGCCGGTGAAAAGCTCAGATCCTTAACTCGGGGCTTTGTTGGTGCTGTTTACAAAGAGAAGGTGTCACTGAGACTCTGGTTTCCAGGGAGGACAGGGGACAGCAAATTCCCTTCAAGGGTACGGTCACTTGGATACCTCGCTAGATCCTTATTTATGTAAGGGAAACATTATTTTTACAATTGTAGCTTATTGAATTATAAAATATTAAAATATATTAAAATTATAAATAGATTGTAATCTACAAAATATATGAAGTTATTAACTACACGACATTATGGATGGTTTCCAGGAAAAAACTGCAATGAACACGTTGTGCTGGATGAAGCATCTGGGCCTAATTCTGTGTTGCAGACTGGTGTGACCCTGTGGAAGAGCAAAGAGCTCTGAGAGCCAGGCTCAGCCATCCCTGGAGGAACTGGTGACATCAGTCTGGGCCTGGCAGTGCCAGCTCAGCATGGGATTGATGAGCTGAACCCAGATCCCAATGAATTTGTGAATCTGTGGTTCAGGGAGGGCAGGGATCAGGTACCACCATCCCCACCTCAGGGAAGGATCAGGAGGGCAGGGGAGGAAGGCTCTTGCTCTTCCCAAGAGCTTTTGGGTGAGCTTGCAGCAATTCCCCCTTTCTGAGCAGCAATTCCCATCCATGCCTGCATTGCATCCGTCCCTGCATTGCATCCATCCCCGCATTCCCATCCATCCTGAATTCCCCTCCATCCTTGCATTCCCTCCATCCCTGCATTCCCTCCATCCCTGCATTCCATCCATCCTGAATTCCCCTCCATCCCTGCATTCCATCCATCCTGAATTCCCATCCATCCCTGCATTCCCCTCCAGCCCAGCCCCGGGCTCTGAAAGCCATGCAAGCCTTCCAGAGGAATGGATCAATCACTTCCACAGGAGACATTCTGCGAGTTCCTTGGAGATCACAAATCTTTCAAGCAGGCAGCTCTATTAGATGGGCACTTCAGCCAAATCATTAAAGTGGCTGCCAGTCACGGGGAACAATAACTTCTTCTTTCCAAACACTTATTATTCTCTCAGTTACTTATTTACTAAGAATATTTTGATTCGCTTAATGCTTGGAACATCTTCCTCCACTGCTGAATTAGAAATGATGGAATTGCACATTCAGGATAATTAAATAAGACAGCTTTCTCCAAATAATAATAGTGTTGTAATGTCAGACAATAAAGGGACCCAGCCAGCACAGGCAGGTCTCCTCCTCCCCTTCTGGCTGTGCTGCCTGGACTTTTCCAAAGTGGCATTAAAGCTGATGGAATCACTCAGGATGCTCTGGAGAGGCTTTTCCCTCCCAGCCATCAGTGCCCCTTTTCTGTCCTTTACAGCTCCAGCAAATGTTAAGCAAAACACTTTAAAAATACTTGACAGATTTTTTTTTCCCCCCAAATAATGCTGACAGAAAATGCTTTCTATATTTCTGAAAAATACTTTTACATCTATCCCAGCCCTTGAGGAGGGCATGGGCATGGTCCTTGCAGAGGAGATAGACACACAGCTCACCCTTGGGGAGCTCCATGCATCCTCCTCCTGCCCTGCAACAGCCCCAGGAGCTGCTTGGGAACAGCACCAGTCCCACCGAGCCCAGCAGTGCTGAGATTGTCCCTGGGCACAGCCCTGGGCCAGTCCCACACCCAGCTCCAGGCACTGCCCAGGAGCAGCCCTTGGGGAGGATCCTGCAGCACCAACAGACCCTGAAACCAGCCCCTGATATTTCCCATTGCTGCTCAGAAATTAATTACGGCAATTTCACAACTATAAGGGCGCACCGGACTATAAGTTGCATTTTTTTTTTTTTTTTTGCAGCAAGGATCCACACACAACGAAGTAACAAATTAGTAACGGAATGGAATGATCACGGGGTTTACTGGCAGCTGCTCAATTTGCAAACATTTTTCACGGATCGGTGCAGCCTTCAAATGCAGCCCCAGGCGCTCTCCTTGTGCTGTGGGCCCCGGCACTCCCGGCCACCCCCGACTGGCGCGGCTCGCACTTTCAGGTTGGCAATTTCCCAAACTTTGTCTATATATATAAGGCGCACTGGATTATAAGGCACACTTCCCAGTTTCCATCAAAATTTTACTCAAAGCGGTGCGCCTTATAGGTGTGAAATCATTGTGCTCTCAATTGCTGTGTTTTTAATAGCAGAGCATGCACCGCAGCGCAGGGACTGTCTGAGGGATGACTTTGGCTGTACCAAGCATAGGTCAGAACTGTTTGTTTGGAGCTGCTTCCCCAGTTTGTGAGCCCGGTGTTCATTTCACACCAGCATGGGCAGCTGGGACATGGAGCCACAGAGCCATGGAATGGTTTGGGGTGGAACCTCAGAGCCCATCCAAACCTCTGCCAGGGCAGGGCCATCTCCCACCGGACACCTTCAGAGCCTGTGGTCACACTCACACCTCCCTGACCTCCATTTGGGAATTTAATGATTTCTGGGGAACAGAAGAGAGGTCGCTTTCAGCAGAGAAAAGAAAATCATCCTGGGAGCTTCGTGGATTTTGTTGTTTGCTGTAACAGAGTTGCAGAAAACTCCAGTTCATGTATTTAGGCACGAACTAAATTCCCTTTTGGAGCAGCCCAGCCCAGTTAGCCCCAAACACTGAGCACTGGCTGCTATTCCCTAAGCTCCAGGAGCAGGGATCCCAGGGGTCCCCAGCCAGGAAGGTGCTGTGGATCCCAGCCCTGTCACAGCTGGCACTCTGCTTAATTAGTCCTGACAAACCCTGATAATGAATCATTGAGAATGTGAGTTAAGCATGAAATAAAGCAAACAGCAAGGATCTTATGTAATTCTTCCTACTTCAATGGCTGCAGGAATTGAGTCATGAGATTGTTTTGGAACATTTTATGACACAAGTCAGGAGAGCTCTGTGTAAATGAAGTTTTAAGATTTTTTTTCTTTAAGGGCTCTTCATGGCTGTGCACATTTTGTACGAGTGGAGATTTTTTCCTCATCTCCTTTATTTATTCCCTTGATGTCCTCCTTCATTCATTCTGTAGCAAGCCTGGTCTGTGCAAGGTTCTACCCTGGGTACAGCAGCAGCAAACTCAGGCAGAAAGCATCGAGAGCCTGGCAATGTCAGCAGCTCCCTTCTGTTGATGTGAGCTCAGGTATGGATTTTTACTTTTATTCTCCTGCTCTGAGACACTGGATATCAGACAATCATGCCTTTTCCCATTTCCTGCTACTTAACCATGGCTTTCATGCCTGTCACACTCCATGAAATGAATTTTCCCCTCAATTCACCTCTCTCACCACTCACCTGCTGGGCTCTCCATCCTGGTGTTCATCTCTGGGGAGCCAGCACTGGATCATGCTGTGCCATGCTGCATCACCAAGCTAAGCTCAGCCCAGCCAAACCCAGCTCAGCCAAACCCAGCCCAGCCAAACCTAGCCCAGCCAGTTTGGGGCACAGGGACAGCTGGGTCTGTGCTGGGTCTTGTTCCATCCAACTACACCATGGGGCCATGGAAAAGCCTCTCCAGGGTTTTCCCATGGGTGGAAATGTGGTTTTGGATCACAGGGTTGAGCTCAGCAATTTTTGACTCTTCCTCTCCAAGACTCGCTGTGTTCTCCACAGAAAAAAAAAACAATTTACAGGGGCTGGGAACATCTCCATCACCTGTGAGCTGCTCTAATAATAATAAATGTTTTATTTGAGATCTTTCATTCGTTTCTGTGATGAATGAAATCAGATTTTTCAAACCCCACTTAGGGCTCTGGGAAATGCAGTGTTGAATTTCCTCTCTCAGGAAAGCCTGGGCTAATAAGAGCTTTCTAGACTAAAGGAGGGGAGAAAGCTCAGAATAACCCGGAGTCAGAGCAGACAAAAGCCAAGCTGTGATTGTTTAACCCTCTTTGCTGGGAGCAGCAGGCACTGGTGGAGATTTAACGAGCTCCAGAGGATGGGAACATGCAGGAGCTGTGCCTCAAATCAGGTGAACTACTTTTGGAGTGGCACTGGGGTGGGCTGGAGCCTCAGAGCTGATCCACTTCCACCAGGGCGAGGGGAACTCATTAATTGCAAAGATTGGAGCGTTAATTCGAGCAGGGGAATTAAAGAACACAGGACAGGACAGCCTGGCACCTCTCACACAGATCCTGGTGCTGGGATGAGCACAGCCAGGTGAAATTCCTTACACTGAGCTGACAAGGCTCACAAACAGGCTCTCTGTGTGTGTGTGTCAGTGTTTTACACCCAGAGAAAATGGATTTTATTCTCAATTAGTCCAAACTGAGTAGGATTGCCCCCAGCAGGGCATGGCTCAGGAGTCACCCCAGTACAAATTGCAGTGCCCGGGGGTTACAGAGGGGGAACTGCCCCAATATCCACCAAAAATCTCACCATGAGCCCCTTTGGGAGACAATCACTGAGGCAGAAATGCTTTTATGAAATGCAGCAGGACAGGGTTGTGTCTGCACAGAGCTCACATCTTCCAACTTGCTGGCACTTGGCTTCTCTTGGGTCCTTCAAGGGAACCAAAACACTTTGTGTGACCCAAACCAAACACATTGGAATGAATATTTAAAATATTTTCATTATTTTTCCCCAATTAAATGGAAACAAATATTATAATTTCCTGCTATTATGATTTGGTTGAAAAGATGATGTGGTGTGTTTTCTGTGCAAGCTGCAGTGCAGCCCCTGGCCCTGCTGTAGCTGTCCCTGAGGGCTGTGGCTGTGTCACCAAGCAGGGCTGACTCAGAGTGCAGGTGCTGGCTCAGGAGCAGCTGGACACAGCTGGGCTGTGCTTTGGGCTGGCTCTGCTCAGCTCTGGATGCCATGGATGTGTCAGGGACGCTGCCAGACCCATCTCCCACCTCAGCTCTCAGAATAAATCCATTCCCTCCCTTCAGGATGATACCCAGTGAAAGCAGGGAAGGGATTGGGGGATCTGTGCAGGGAGTGCTCCCCCAGCCCTGCAGGCTCCAGATTGGCTCCATCCCTGCTCAAAGGACTGGGACTCCAGCAGCCAATCCTCCTGTGGGACCACAATTAAACACTGAGAAAAGAGTGTCCAGCAGGAGATTCCATCCCTGCCCTCCCCTGAGAGCAGTGACAGGGACTGCTGCAGCCATTTCTCCTTTGGAGCCACAATTAAACACCAACAAAAGAGTGTCCAACAGGAGATTCCAGCCTGGTTCCATCCCTGCCCTCCTCTGAGCCAGCACAAATCCCTGAGAGCAGTGACAAGGACTCCTGCATCCATTCCTCCTGTGGGACCACAATTGAACATCAAGAAAAGAGTGCCCAACAGGAGATTCCATCCCTGTCCTCCCCTGAGCCAGACCTGAGCACAAAACCCTGGGAGCAGTGACAGGGACTCCAGCAGCCACTTCTCCTGCAGAACCACAATTCAACACTGAGAAAGGAGTGTCCAACAGGAGATTCCAGCCTGGCCCTCCCCTGAGCCAGACCTGAGCACAAATCCCTGACAGGGATTCCTGCATCCACTCCTCCTGCAGAGCCACAATTAAACACTGAGAAAAGTGTCCAGCAGGAGATTCTGGCCTGGCCCTTCCCTGCACAAAACCTTGAGAGCAGTGACAGGGACTCCTCTTTAGAACCACAATTAAACAACAAGGAAAGAGTGTCCAGCAGGAGATTCCAGCAGGAGATTCCATCCCTGCCCTCCCCAGCTGCTCCAGATGTGCAAGGAGCTGCTCAGTGCTGAGCACTTTGAGCAAGGATTGTTTTATTGTGATCTGCAGAGCTGAAACCCAAATCTGATGCAGATATTGGATCAAACCTTGTACTCCGTAGCAATCTAATTTTATCCTGACATGTTGATTGCTCGCTCTTCATCTGTGGCTGCTGTCCCAAAGGGGGCTCAGTGAGAGGAGCTGCATTTTTTTTCCTTTCCTGTAAGAAGATGACATGAAATAAATTCAGAAGAACACACACAAGAACAATGTGGGGTTTGTTATTCACAAGACAGCTCCGAGAAGGGAAAAAATTGGAGCTGAGATTTGTGAAGGATGGTACAAAATATGATGGAATTTCTGACTAATAAATCACAGAGAACCATCCCAAACCAAGGGAACTGGGCTTTTGAAAATCCCTCTGTATTGTTCTCGCTGCTCTCCAGCAGGTGGGAAATGTGGAATTCCGTGGAAAAGCCAGACCTGTGACTCATGAGGCTGTGGGCAGATGCCAATGGGGAATTTCCAGCTCACAGACCAAATCCAGTCCCAGCTCTAGGTGCAGAGTTTCCTCAGGGATCTGGAGTTTCCCTCAGAGGAGCACCCAGTACCTTGAGGAAAGGATGCTGAGCTTTGCCACAGTGGAGAATTACAGTATTTCATGATTATGAGCCGCACCTTTTTCATTGAAGAATCCAGCCTACCCCAGTAGTGCGGCTAATCATCAGGTGCGGCTTATTTATGGACAAATCCCAGTGAAATGCCAACCTGGAAGTGAGAGCCGGCCGGGGAGGGTGCCTGGGGCTGCCTTTAAAGGCTTGGCTGGTCTATGAAAACTGTTTGCAACTTGAGCACCTGACACCAAACCCCGCGCTGGCGTGATTCTGTTACTAACTCGTTACTTTGTCACACATGGATCCTTGCTTAAAAAAAAAAAAAAAAGGTGCGGCTTATATTCGGGTGTGGCTTATAATCGTGAAATCACTGTAATTCCATTTAAATACAAGCTTGCAAAAATTGCAGGTATTTCCACAGATGTCCATGGATATCAAACTCCAAATACAAAGCTGAGGAGCGCCAGCCAGGGGCACAGCATCAGAATAGAGCAGCAAAAGCAGCAAGAAGCACCAAAGCAAAGGCAGAGAGGAGAAAAAACAGAACCCATGTCAGGCAGGAAGGCACCATGAGTGAAAAGCACATCTCTCACTCAGACACTGGTGGATTTAATAGAAAAAGCCAGAATTAAACAATTCCCCCATTTATTTCTGTTCGAAGCAGTGCAGAGCTGCTCTCCCCACTGAGCCCCCAGGGCAGGGCAGCATCCCTGGCCCGTCCCTGCCCTGGGGTCACAGGTCCAGTTCAGCAAATATTGCTCCTGCTAAGGAAAGAGGAAAACCTGCTGCTGGTATTTGCAGAAGCAAAGCGCTGCCCTTAATTTTCCTGCAAATATTTAAGAAAAAAAGTCAAACACAAACTCAGCAGCCCACCAGGAAAACCTCATTTGCACCACTGACAATCCAGATCTTCTCACTGAACCTGTCTCACTTCTAATAACCCAAAACTCAGAAGTGTTTCTTAATTTTAGCAGCTTTTTTTTTTTCTCCTGACCCAGATACAAACAAGCTTTTACTACAGGGAAATGCAGCGTTTCTGCAGCAGTGCTGAACCCGTCATTTATTTCTGTATTAAACAGGAGAATTTCTCTCCTTCCTCTTCAACTCCCCTCCCTGCTGGTGCTCTGCATTGGCTCCAGGTTTGGAAGGGGTTTTCCATTCCCACTCTGGCTCCTCCAGCAGCTCAGGGTCCAGCTCTGCCCAAATCAAACTGAATATTTAACACACACCAACGGTGGCTCAGACAAGAATAAAATCGCTTTTCGCAAGGTTTTTCTTAAAAGCAACTCAGTTTGGAGGAGCAGGAGATGAATTCGAGGATGGTGCTGGGCTGGGTGTTAATTGCAGTTGGTTTAATTAGGGATGAGGATGAGTGCAGGGCAGGGCTGGCTGGAGATTCCCTCAGCCCTGCCACAGCCATGGAAAAAACTCCCTGTCCTCAAGACATCCCCCAACTTTTCTGCTGGTTTGAATCATTAGCAATTTTCCTTTTCATGCTCTTTGAGGTGAAAAAAAAAAAAGGGATGGCATTTTGGAGAAGAGAGGAGCAAGTAAAAGACAGGCAAACCCATGAGAGCACTTAGGGAGGAAAAAACCTGTTTTTTTTCTGGTGTGCTGCTGGTGGTTCCTGCTGAACTTTTCCATTTGGGTCACACAAGGAGCCCCAGCAGCTCCCAGAGGGCACAGCCTGCCCAGCCTGGCTCTGGGGAGCTCAGGAGCTTTTAGAGCTTCTCACCAAGTCCTGAATTCTGAGCAGGAATTCAAATTCACCCCCATAAATCACCAGCTTCCCATCCAGCTGAGTTAAGATGTGCTGAGTTAATGTTGGAAATCAAAGTAACCACTGACCATCCTCCTGAAACTCAGCAAATGTCCTTTATCCTCACTGCCAGGGATGAGAAACTTCCTTCCAAAATGGGAATTTTTACCATACTTTATGTCCTGTAGAGGAGAGGCTCCAGTGAGGTGCAGGAGGAACAGGAGCATGAAGGAGCAAAGCCCAGAGCCAGCCCAGGCTCTTTGAGAGCTGCATTATTTCAGATTTTTAAAAATTTTTTTCATTATTTCAGATGATTTTTTTGCATTATTTCAGATGATTTAATTGACACTGAGTGTGCATTCTAAGGCAGCCATACAAGCAAAACCCCACTTGAGCCGAATTTCTGTGACACAATCATTTGCTGATTAATCCCCCAAGTACACTTTAAAGGACACAGCCAAAGACTCCAGGACAATGTCTTATTTTTACTGTGCCACATCATATTTTTCATTCAGGAGTGTAGTTCTTTTTAAAGACCTGTAATTTCATCTTTGGTTCACCCTGTGAGAAGCCTTTGCCTCGTTCCAAAATCCTCCCTTGGAAATGCTTTCCCCAAAACCCTGCGACCAGCAATAAAAACAACGCCCTGCACCACCTCAATCTGGGGCATTTCCATCAGTGCAGCTCCTGCTGCTGCTCCCCGTGGAGCTAGGGCTCTTCAGTGATTTCTCACTTTCATCCTCGCTCTGGAATTGCACAAAATTCTCACATTGGGCAGGAGCAGGAAAAGCTGCAAAGCTCTGGGATCCTGTGTGAGGGAGGGAGGGTTGTGTCCTGTTTGTCCCCGTTTCCATCACATGTTAATTGAGTTTTAAACCTGGGCTTGGGCTCCCTGCTGGCAGCTCTGCCCCCACTGGGGGGTCTCCTGGGACCTGGGTTCAGCTCCAGGTTTTCCTCACTTTTCCTGTGTGCTCCTCCAGGGAATGATTTCCCAGCTGCTGCATCTCCCTTTCCTCTCAGCAATCACAAACCCACTAATTCACATCACTCCCAGACACGAGAGCGGAGCAATAAAACTTGCAAACAGAGCAGAGAGGGAGAAGCAAGTAAATATGATTCAAACCCAAGCTGAAGTCACTAAAATCCAATTGAATTCAAATTCCTTTTCCTCCTTCCCCTGGCTGATGTTGCCCCAAAGCTGCTCCTTGGAATTACATGTGCACAGTCACCCTTCATTTTCATCAGCTGCATTCTCACGTTGGAAAAGCCCACCATCTCGTGCTGCTTATGAGGAGAATAATTTAAATTACAGTAATTTCCCGATTATAAGCCGCACCGTTTCCATTGAAGAATCCAGCCTACCCCAGCAGTGCAGCTAATCATCAGGTGCGGTTTATCTATGGACAAATCCCAGTGAAATGCCAACCCGGAAGTGAGAGCCGGCCGGGGAGGGCACCTGGGGCTGCCTTGAAAGGCTTGGCTGGTCTATGAAAACTGTTTGCAACTTGAGCACCTGACACCAAACCCCGCGCTGGTGTGATTCTGTTACTAACTTGTTACTTTGTCGCACATGGATCCCCGCTAAAAAAAAAAAAAAAAAAAAGAAAAAGCGGCTCATATTCAGGTGCGGCTTATATATGGACAAATCCCGTGGTCTGCCCGGCTACCCAGATGTGCGGCTTATAATCAGGTGCGGCTTATAATTGTGGAATTACTGTATAAAGGTTTTGTCCATGTGGATTCTGAGAGCATGAAAAGACTGAAGAGCCAGGGATGCCTCTGACACTGGGCAAGGTTTGCAGGAATGGGACAAGGAAATGCCCGACCCCCATTTCAGAAGAGTCAGAGGGTTTGGAGAAGCACAACAAGGAGTTTGAGCAGTGGTAGCATGAAAAATAAATGGTAAGAATTGGGTTTGAAGGAGCATCTCACCATCATCAGCCCAAAGCATCAAGGTGCACGGGCAGGTGACCCAAGAGGTGACATCTGTAACGTGGCTGTGATGAGGTGACACCAGTGCTGCTGGCTTTGGTGACACTTTGGTGGCTTCCAGGCTTTCAGCCCCAGGGAACAAGAAGGATTTGGGTTAGACTTGGTTGGCAGCACCACTTTCTGCTTCTGACTGCCCAGGAAATATGGATTAATGGCACACACAGCTCCCCAAGTCAACGGGATGAGAGAATTGAGCAGAAAGGGGGTGATGAGCACAGACCTTCCAAAAGCAACTGCAGAACAATCTCAGATAACCAAGAAACTGCTGAGGTGCTCAAGGATCACACACAGGGGTGGAGAGGCCTGGGATGGATGTCCCAGCAGGGTGGCTGTCCCTGCAGTGTCCCAGCAGTAGGGTTGTCCCTGCAGTGTCCCAGGGAGCTGTCCCTGCCATGGCAGCACTGAGGGTCCCTCCTATCCCCATCCTGCTGTGACTCCCCCCACAGAGCACACACAATAAATACATTTTTGGAGCCCTCCCATCTTCCTGGGGTCATCGAAACACTAATCCTAAAGAAATCAGGATTTTAGTTAAAAGTTAGAAGAAACTGGGCTTGAGACAGTTACCTGAAACTCAAATAATCGATTGCCTGTCAATTTATGTTTGCTCAGCTGTGCTTGCAATGGGAAAGGATGAAACCAGTAGGTAGGGCCAAAGAACACAAACAATTGCAACCAGAAACTCATTCTTTGCAAAACTGGAGTTGCCCCAAAGCCATTTGTATTGTCATTGATAGAAAAGGTCGAGAGTTCAGGGTGAGGAAGACTCGCCTTACTTCCTCCTTTTCAGACCCCTCCCCACAAAAACGACCCCAGACTGAATTCAAGAAGCCAAGCACGCTGCTTAATTGCCATTCCAGCTAATTACCATGGGAAGGGGGATGGGAGGGGCTGGTATTATGAATATGGATTTGTTTGAACCTTTTGTCAATAAACAGACTCTGTGACCACCTGTAATTTTGCAGTGTGTATTGGAGGGTTACCCCACGCTGCTGCCCAGCTCTGAATAAACATATACTTTCTAATTTAAATTGTTAGAGTCTTTTGTCCTCACAGGGTGTTAGATCAATACTCTTATTTTGGTAAATCACCATTTCCAGGGTCCCCTCCAGGGCAGTGCTCTGGGTGCAGACACAGGGGGGTCACCCAAGGTGCCTCCAGTCCCAGGAGTGACCACAGGCTCAGCCCTGAGCTGGAGCTGGAGTGTGAATCCTCCTCTGTGCTCTACCAGCCTGTGTGGAGGCCTCTTGCAAAACCAGCCCTAATATTCAAAATTTAGCAACACCATCTGTTAGGGACTTTGTTAAATAAAAACAACTCATTACCGAACTTAGATCTGGGAGAAGGATCATTTTCTTTCACATACAACTGATTTTCTTCAGCTGGAAAAACACAAATAGTTGTTTCCCAGTATTTCTGAACCATTTCCAAAGGTTTCTGACGACAGCCACGTTCCTAACCTGTAGCCAAGGAAATAACTGTATTATTAATCTGGAACTGGCAGTAACTCCTGACTTTTGAATTGTGTTGCTGAAAGGTGTCTTTTTAGCAGCTGGTAAATAATGATCCCCTAATTACAGATATAAATCTGGGGAGGTATGAATGCACGGCTCAAAGTGATGAAAATGTTTAATAAAATACGGCTCAGAAATGGAGAACGTTATTGGATTCAGCATCAGGAACTCAGGGGGGATTTCTGACCCCTGAGGATGGCAACACTGCCCTGCCCACAGCCCAGGGTGAGGGAAACTCTGCTGTCATTGTCACCTCCCTGTTGTCATTGTCCCAAAAACCTGAGCAAGCAGAGTGGCATCAAACTCCTCACCCATCCAAGTTCTAATGGGTGCTGCAGGGAACAGCATTGCTGGTAACCAGAAGCCCTTTATTAATTTTGCCTCTCCACTGAAGTCTGATGAAGATATGGTTTCCTTTTGGGGCCTGGATTTGTCACCTCTGTGATTCAGACTTGTATCATAGATCTCTAATGACAGAAACTGGAAAGAGCTCAAAGCTGTAGTTTATTTTTTTAAAATCACTTTTTAAAAGTTCTGCCCCAAGTCAGCTATTTTACAAAAGCCATGGCAGCTTGATCTGAAATGGCTTAATTTTGGTGCTTCTTTTCCAGTTTTTTTGAGTATTATATTAACTCACTATAATTTTTTTGTTATTTCCCAATAATATAACAATAATAAATAAAGGTGTGTATACAATATATTGTAAATCCTGACTACCCTGGGGGATGGTGAATGAACCTTTGTGAGCACTAAGACACAGCACAGCTCAGTGCAGGTGGGATTTCATAGCTCAGAACTGGAATTATCAGCGATTTCAGCCCAGATCTCTGTCCCAGCTTCCCTGGAGGGAAAAGTGTCAGGCTCAGGGAAGGAGCAGGGAGTTCATTCCCTGCCAGTGCAGCTCCTCTCTGCAGCACTACATTCATTAACTCTGCACACAACACCCAAATCGCTCCTTTTTATCTGCTGCAAAGATGTTCATGTCATGCTCGGGGTGGTTCCATCTCATTACTGCTCTGCTTCCTGCTCCTGTGTCGATGCTCTGCCCATTCCTCATTAATAAGTCACGTTCTCAAGCCCATGTGCTGCCCTGAAAGGAAGGCATCTCTGGCAGAACATCTGCCCGTGTTCAAATTACAAATTGCAATTATGAGACTCTGCTTCTGCTCGTGCCATCCCAGCCCTGCCACGGCAGGGACACCTCCCCTGTCCCAATGCCCAACCATGGGCACTGCCAGGGACCCAGAGGAGCCACAGCAAATCTGGGAATTCCATCCCCAATCCCACCACCTCAAATCCCCAGAACCTCCTCAGTGCAGCCCTCACTGATGTGCTGATGAAGAACACACCAGGAGATCACTGATCATCTTCTGCTCTGCACAAAACCACCCCCAACAGCCAGACTGAACCCCAAACAAGGACCACATCCCAGCCAGACCCTGCATTTCCACACCAGTTCACTGGAGATTAAACCAATAAAGGGGATTTAGGAGGAAACTTGTACAGGAGAGGAAGAGCTGGGCTGCACAAGCTGGAGCTGGCATGCAAGGCTGAATTAATAGCTTAATGCAATTCAGTTCTCACTGGTTGCCTGGAAACTAACTTGGAAAAAAAAAAAAAGAAAGGAAAAGCACAAACCATAATGGGTGTAGAGGGTTTAATAGGGAATTATTGATGCCACTGGACTGTCTGACAGTCTGATGGATTCCTAACGAAATCACTGCGAACGCTCCTTTATTATTTTATGTTCTCCTGAACAGCAAGGTCCGAGGCTGGAGGAGAGGAAACATTCCTTGGTGAGAGAGGAAACATTCCCTGGTGCTGGGGTTGGTGCTGGCAGGAGAGCCTGGGGTGTGCCAGGGACAGCCTGGCTGCTCTCCCTGCACGCTCACCGTCATCCTGTGACGTTCTCATTCCAAAACATTACAAAATTCCTGTCCCAGCCAGGGATTACCCTGCAGAGCTGCTCACAGCCTCCTCCAGCAGCAAATCCTGCAGAATTCCTGTCCCAGTCAGGAATTATCCCTGCTCACAGCCTCCTCCAGCAGCAAACATGACAGAATTCCTGTCCCAGTCACGAATTGCCCTGCAGACCTGCTCAAAGCTTCCTCCAGCATCAAACAATACAAAAATTCCTGTCCCAGTCAGGAATTACCCCTGCTCACAGCCTTCTCCAGCAGCAAACCCTACAGAGTTCGTGTCCCAGACAGGAATTACCCTGAAGAATTACTGTCCCAATCTGGAATTACCCTGCAGAGCTGCTCACAGACTCCTCCAGCATCAAACAACACAAAAATCCTGTCCCAGTCAGGAATCACTGTGCAGAGTTCCTGCCCCATCCAGGAATCACCCTGCAGAGCTGCTCACAGCTTTCTCCAGCAGCAAACATTACAAAATTCCTGTCCCAGCCAGGAATTACCCTGCACAGCTCCTGCCCCATCCAGGAATAACCCCGCAGAGCTGCTCACCTGCAGGAGCTGCTCCATCCCAGCCTCAAAGCACACAGGATGCACAGACACAGCTCTGAGAGGCACTGCCCTGGGGAGGGTTTGATTTGTGCCAAAGGCTCTGGGGTCTGAGGGATCCCTGCTGGGGGAGATGAGGGATGTCGGGCAGGAAAAGGGACCAGCCTGGAGCTGGTTTGGATGGAAAGCTCCTGCTCATCCCAGTCAGGACCTGCCAGGGCTGGGGAGCGAAGCTAACTGCTAATGATGCACATTTTAATTAACTGAGGAAGCAGCCCAATGGCTCTGGCACCACAAAGCAAATCCTGTCCCTGCAGCCGCCCAGGTGACAGGAGCATCACCCAGAGCACCCAACACCCTGGGCCCAGTTTCCATTTGGAATAGAGCAGGTGTCATCCTGATTATTTCTGACAGGAATTGGGTCAGTTTAATTCCCTTAAACTTCAGATGAGCACCCACCTCTCTCCTGGCTCCTTTTGGATCTATAAACAATGCACTGATAACAACAAAGCAGAAAGCACCAGGGAGCCCAGCCCAGGCTGCTGGAGACCCTCCCCACAAACACAAATCCCTTTTTCTGCCCCAGAGACAAACCCTGGCAGCTTTGTGTGTTCAAACAGCTTTGAGAACAGACTCTGTCTCCTCTCCCACCTCTGGTAATGGAACTGTAATATAGAACATATTGTAATATAGAACAGTGCAGGGCTAATTTTGAGTCTGCTCCTGATTTATCTGTGATGTCAAGATATTCACCAGATACCTCGAGAGCATTTTAAATAGTCTCTAAATAAAGCAAGTCATTATTTCTTGCTAAAAATGTGGTTTAAAATGAGCTAGTTACTGAAAAAAACAACAAACTGTAAATTGTTTTCCAGTTCCACAGGTCCCTTTCCTGTTTCCAAGTGATCTGTGGTGATAAAACATCAATATGGAGATCAAATGCCCCAACAAAATTATTTAATGACTTACAGAATGTGCATCAAATCCCTACAACCCGAGCTAAAACAGACAGAATCACACACCCTTTTCATGACAGTTCTTTAGGCTGGGGGTATAAACAGGATTTCGCTCAGCAGTTCACTTATTTGTCACTGTTATCCCATTACCCACAAATTCTGTTGTCCATGTATCTCTCTTTAGGAGTTCTTGAACCAGTAAACCTGGAAGGTTTGAGCCCTCAGCTGTGAGAGGAATTTCTGGATTTTCCAGAAGGAATGGAAGGGAGGAATGGGATCCAGGCTGAGGAGCTGAAAAAGCTTTCAGGTACAGGAATTAAAGTGATTTATCTGAGCTCAGGGGCCGTCTCTGAGTTGGAAAAGCTGTGCTGGGACATCCCTGAGCATCCCTGAGCTTTCCTTCTGCAAACAGGGAGATGTCCTCCTCAAGTTCAACAATGTCAAAGCCTTATTTCTTCCTAGTTGCTGGAACAAGTCATTCCGAGGTTGTTGCTCTGCAAAATAATTCATGGATTCCAAATACTGGTATTTATAGCTGAGGCAGAACTCCTAAAATCTTGTGGTTCTAATGGGAATGTTGGCAGGTCCTTTATTATGCCACAGCAAGTTCTGGAATCAAACTATCAATGAATGATAAATGGGGGGTGAGCTGCTGGTGTCACGCCACTTATTAAGTTGGAACCATAAATTATTGCACTGTAAAAATCAATGTTTACTTCAGACTTCCATATTTTTGTCGCTATTTTCTAGAATTCATTTAAAAACTACAAGAAACAAAAAAAAAAAGGAAAAAAAAAAAGAAACCCAAACCCATGTGAAACAGGAAAATTAATTTTCTTCAGGCTGAATTGTTCTCTATTACCTAAACAAAACAACAGCTGAGGGTGTTGCAATTATTAGAACTAGCTTGACAAGAAAGGATGAATTGGAGATGGCTCAGACCACGGAGTCAGATATTAACCAAAAATTCCACGAGTTGAATGAAGAAAAGGATGATTTTTTTTTTTTTTTGGTGAGAATGAATCACTACTTACCAGCCAATTTAAACTTTTTATTCCCAGGTGAGACCTCCAGAAGCACAGTTAGTATAGCATGAGTGTCCCTTTAATGTCAGGCACAAGGTTTTAATGTCAATTCTGGATTTTACACAAGGAGGAGCTGGGGCAGGACAGCACTCACCTTCCCCTGCTCTGAGGGGATGCTCAAAATCTGGACACAAAGGGAGGAAACTCCTTCATTTATTTAGTGAGGAAAAACCTTCATTTATTTGGAGGAAACTCCTTCATTTCCTCATCCTGAGCTGGCTCAGCTGCTGGGATCCCCAGCCCCACCATCCCTCCCCAAAAGATTTCTCCCCATTTCGGATCCCTGCAGTTCCAGGGATATTGCCCAGCTGTTCAGTCCTGCTGGGGGAGCTCAGGAACCGAGGGATTTGTGTGGGGGGAAATCCAAAGGTGAGCTCGGGATCACACCTGGCTGGAACAGTATCACACCTTTAGAGGCAGCCTGGCAGCTCTCCTGAGCACGAACAGCAACAAAAACACATTTTCCAGGTTTTTACACCCAAAGAGCGGAGTATTTTGTGAAAAGGGAAAAAAAATACATAAAAGAAAATTATCCCTGGTGTTTCTGCCAGTTTGATTCTTGGCAGGAGCTGTGCCAGTGTGTCCCTCACTTTGTTTTGATAGACTCTGTCTCCCCAAATCCGAGTTTTTGGGGATTCTTCTCCTCCAGCTCAGCACCCAGCCACTTCTGGAGCGTTCCGGCATTTCCCAGAGCTGAGGGCAGTGCTCACCAAGTGTCTTGAGTTACAGCACAGGATGTGATCAAAGGTTTCTGTTCTGTC
>VRYO01000638.1:19757572-19820884 GCA_009812075.1 Sialia sialis | reverse complement strand
TCCCATCCCATCCCATCCCATCCCATCCCATCCCATCCCATCCCATCCCAGGGATGCTGGGATGCAGTGCATGCTGGCGTTGCTGCCCTGGTTGCCATGACAGCCGAGCACCAGGGCTGCTCCTGTGCTGTCTCCTCTCTGAGCGCAGCTCTGCTGCTCAGCACTGCCAGCTCCTCACCCAGCAGGGACAGGGACAGAGCCAGGCTGCTGCTGCCACCTCGGGTGCTGTGGGAAGTTTTGCTGCCCCTCCAGAGCGTGGGCAGAGAGGCACAGCAGCCCCGGGATGGGAAAGCAGGGAGTGCAGCCACAGAAGCCGTGATTCCCATCGAGATGAGCCTGCAATTTATGGTTCCTGCAGTAAAATCACAGAACTCTGTGTCACCACGCCAGCTCAGGGGGACTCAGAGCTCCTCCAGACTCCTCCCTTCTGGCAAAGAAGGCAGTGCATTAATGATGGAATCATTATTTATATTTCTGTCAAGCTGATGCCAAAATGTCCTCATGACTTTAAAAAAGAAAACTTGGGTGACATTGGTATAAACTATATGGAATTGCCACCTCTTATAAATCAAGATTTTTGTTGAAAACAAACACATTTTCCTCCATATCCGTGATCCTCATGTTCTGTTCTTGTTCCTCAGCCTTGGGATGAGCTGGATTTCCAATGAGATATCTTTCAAGCCTTTGCTCCCTCATGTTCTCAGATTTCCTTCAAATTTCCTGTTTATACAGAAATCATTGGTGTTGTCAGGCAGCCTGGCGTTACCTGTCGTGCAGGTGGAGCTCAGCCTTCCCCACTCCCAGGGTTTGTCCCCTGCAGAGCCCTCACCAAGGACACCTCCTGATGTGGGAATGGGAAGAAGGACCCAGCAGCTTTCATCCTCTTCACTTCTCCTTGAAGGATTTCCTTCCCTTTGGAATGTTCCCTCTGAAACCATGCCAAAACCAACAGCATTCCTCAAAATCAATTTGTCATTTCTTGAACAACAGAAGAAAACATAATATTCTTGGGCATATAATATGCAAAACATGCTTGGGTTTATTATTCGAAAAACAGACAGCTTTGCCTTTGGAGATTAGGGAGAGCAGAAATAACATTCCCTGTGCAGAAATGACATTCCCTGTGCAGAAATAAAGCTGTTTTCCCCAGCAACATCCACAAATTCTGTCCTGGGTGTTCCCCTGTACCTGACCATGGTGGACACAGCCCAACCCCTCAGCAGCCACGTGGGACACGTATGTGAGGAGCACCTCAGAGCCCAAATTCCCCTTGCTGCCTGCTCCCCATCCCCAGGGAGCTGTGGCAGCTCCCTCCTGGAGCCTGGGTGTTCTGAGTGACCCATTCCTTCAGAAGCTGGAGTGCTGAATTGTGTGCAGGGAATTGGGCTCTGAGGGGGCTCCCACCCCATTCCAGGATTCCAGGACACAGTGTCCTCAGTGCCAGGCAGCAGGACAGGAGGGGAAATGATCCATGGGATGGGAAATGTTAAATCCTATGGGAAATGCTCCATGGGATGGGAAATGCTTCATCCATAGGAAATGCTCCATGAAATGGGAAATGCTCCATCCATAGGAAATGCTCCATCCTATGGGAAATGTTCCATGGAATGGGAAATGCTCCATCCCATGGAAAATGCTCCATCCATGGGAATTGCTCCATCCTATGGGAATTGCTCCATCCATGGGAAATGCTCCATGGAATGGGAATTGCCCCATCTCAGAGCTCTGGGGGTGACTCAGGTCAGCCTGGGGGAAGCCAGCAGCACCAAGAGAAGCTCTGCTGATCCAGCACCCCGTGCACCCAGTCTGTCCCTGCTTTTGGGCCTTTGTGGGCAGCTCCAGGCTCTTGGGGCAGCCCTCAGGAGCAGCTCTGCCCTTGCATGGATGCACAAGAAATGCCCACACTCACATCCAGGCCACACAACAAACCCAGCAGCAGCACTCCACAGGGCTGGGCTGCTCTCAGCCTTGCTCTCAGCCAACAACTCCCACAGAAATGCTTTTATATCTCAAGACTACTTGAGAGCAACCTAAGTACTGCACTTTCACTGCCAAATTTAATTTGTTCGTGGAGCTCTCAGCTCACTTAAGAGCTTGCCAGGCTCTCTGAGGGCTGGGAGCTGCTCAGGGCACGGCCTGGGCTCTGGGCTGGACTCTGAGCTGGACCCTGGGCTGGGCTTTGCCTGGGCTCTTCCTGGGCTCTGGCCTGGGCTCTGGGCTGGGAGCTGCTCTGGGCTCTGCCTGGGCTCTGGCTGGGCTCTGCCTGGGCTCTGGGCTGGGCTCAGGGCTGGGCTCTGCCTGGGCTATGCCTGGGCTCTGGGCTGGGCTCAGGGCTGGGCTCTGGGCTGGGCTCAGGTCTGGGAGCTGCTCTGGGCTCTGGGCTGGGCTCAGGGCTGGGCTCTGGCCTGGGCTCTGGCCTGGCCCATCTCAATCGTTCTGTGCTGCCTGTGGTCCCCTCCTGTCAGGGGAGCCCCTCTGCCATCCCAGCATCACTGAGGCTGGAAATCCCTCCAGGATCCTCCGGTCCCAGCTGTGCCCCATCCCCACCCAGAGCTCTGAGTGCCACATCCAATAATTCCCTGGACACTCCAGGGATGGGGATCCAAACCCCCCTGGGCACTTCCAAAGCCTTTCAGCCTTTCCATGGGGAAATTCCTGCTGCTGAAATTCCCACCTGAACCACATTTCCTCTCATTTCCTGGGGTAACAGGACTCTCCTGGCTGTCCCCTCCTGTCAGGGTCCCCAAAATCACCTTTTTCTCCAGGCTGAGCCCCCTCCCAGCTCCTCACAGGGGGCTGTGCTCTCCCCCAGGGCAGATCCTCCTGCAGGGATTTTCATGGTTTGTCGTGATAAAAATCCTCCGTTGAACAGAGGGTGAGGACTGAAACAGAGCTGGTGCAGTACCCAGAGTAAATTGGAGAAACCAAATTAGAAACAATCTGTGTTTCAAAAATGTGGTCAACAGAATGCATCACCATGACAATTCTTGCTAGAAGCAACAAGAGAGGCTTCCTGGCAGCGCTGAGGGAGGGCTGGTTCAGGAGTGAAGATTCATCAAAATGTAATTTACAGCACCAAAAAAATATATCTGTAGTGGCATTTCATTGACTTTTATTCTTAAAATGTGAGAACTAGACTGAAGAAGCATTACCTTACAGTGAATTCTGTGAAAATCCTGGTCCTGACAGAAAATCAGAGACATCTTTAGCGTGTTCCTCAGTGGTTGCATTCCAGACAAAGCTAAAATAAGGATCAAAGATTTATATCACAGATATAAAATAAAATCAAACGAGAGTCTCAGATTAAGGCACACAGAGGTGGGCTTTAAATTATAAATATGGTTCTAAAAGGAAATGTAAAGAAAGGATTAAAATACCCACACACTAAGAAATCATTCCTTTTAAAGGTGGCACCGTGTCCCAGCTAGGGGAGAAACACAACTTGCTGCAATTTTAATGATGGTTCTCTCAAAACATCCCATCCAGGGGTTGGGCATCTCTGGCACGTTGGGTGAGCATTCACAGCCACAAAAAATGCATTGTTTTCTTTTGGGGCAGCTCTCCTGATGGATGAGGTCACCCAGATGTGTTTGTGGGGAGAGGCCTCAGCTGGAAAGAGAGAAAAATGGGAGCAAATCTACCTGGGGAAAGGCAAGGAGCCCAGAGCAGCTGTGGCTGCCCTGGATCCCAAGGCCAGGATGGACACTGGGGATGCAGCACCTGGGACACTGGGAGGTGTCCCTGCCATGGATGGAGTGGCTTTGGGTGGGATTTAGGATCTCAGCTATTCTGGGATTCTGTGATCATAAAACCCCACAGGAAGCACAGCAAGGTTTTGATGACAAATGGAATAAAGAGTAGCTCTGTCTGGGGGTGGTGGTGGGATGGAAATCACGTCTGCACCTCTGGAGCTTCCCCAGCAGCTCTCCCTCAGGGGTTACTATTTACTACATTTTAGGGAGGGCAGGCACTGAGGATAAATTTCCTCTCTTAAGGCCATAAATCTCTGCAGGTCTGACTGAACGCTCAGCATGGTATATGTGTGTGGCTGGGCTGACCTTGAGCTGGGGAAAAGTTTGTTAAAAAACTTCTCCTTTTGGAAAAAAGAACAACATTACAGGCTGACAAATCCTGCACAGCTGTCCATCAACTGCCACAAGTTGTCTTAATTCTGTTAGTGCTTAAATAACATTTCTTTCTCATCAAAATACTTCGTGTCAAATATTTCATTTTGAATGTTATGCTATGTTAAAAAAGAGTGAATCACTTAGCAACTAAAATGAAATATCTAACGTGAGGTCAGATTGGCCACTTTGTTGATTCTGGGTTGAAATAACAATTTTTTATCATTTTTGCTTTTAACAAAGCTTTTTTATTTTTTTCCCCAGGCAATTTTGAATTGCCAGGGAATAAAATAAATATATTACCCCCAGGTAGGTACTGTATAAGTAATATATGGCAGAGTTATAATAGAACACTGAAAAACTCCATTACACTTCTGTTCCTTTGTCAGAGGCAGGACTGGTTGAAGCAGCACCTGTATATCTCAGTGATATCTAATTCCCAGGGAAATCCAGAAGCACTGAGAGCACAGCCAGCTGCAGGCAAACAGCACCATCAAACACTGCCAGCAAACGGATTATTCACAGAACCCAAAGGAAAAAAGCAACAGGAGAAGAGACAACGTCTGTAATATTCATAATTCACAATAAAATGTTTTTACCTCAGTGCCAGAGCAGCTCCTGGTGCGGTTGGAGGTGCAGCAGGGAAATGGGGTCAGGCACAGTGAGGATCTCTCACTTTGGGTTTTTGGGGAAATCCCCTGGCAGCAACCTGGCCAAGCTCAGCTCATCCCGCTGGGTATTTATTGCACCTGGATCCCATGGAAATAGAAACCTGTGATAGGAAATCACAGCACACACCTCGGAATCAGTGGGGCTGGAGAAGCCCTCCCAGCCCAGTGTGTGCAGGCAGAGCCTGGCACTAATTCCCCAATTTGGACACAGAGTACAGGAATTTCACGACTATAAGGCACACCCTTTTGACTAAAAGTTTGATTGAAACTCGGAAGTGCGCCTTATAATCTGGTGCGCCTTATATATGGACAAAGTTTGGAAATTTGCCAACCCGGAAATGCGAGCAGTGAGTGCCGGGGGTGGGTGGGAGTGCCGGGGCCCAGGGCACGGGGAGGGCGCCTGGGGCTGCGTTTAAAGGCTGCACCGATCCTTGAAAAATGTTTGCAAATTGAGCAGCTGCCAGTAAACCCTGCGATGGCGCCATTCTGTTACTGATTCGTTACTTTGTTGTGCATGGATCCTCGCTGCAAAAACAAACAGTGCTTTATGGTCCAGTGCACCTTATAGTCAGGAAATGACTGTACATTCCCACAACACCTGCACTGCCAGATTCCCCAAACCTGTGTTCCTGTGTCTGCAGCTCCTGACCTGAGCGGAGGGAGCTTTTCCAGACCCCACAAATTCTCTGTTTTGTCCCACAAACTCTTCTCTGGAGCACGGGAAGGAAGAAGCAGCTGTTCCCACAAGGACTGCGAGGACAGGAATAATTGTGAGGGTCTGGGAGGGGAGAAAACCAAACCAGGGCTGTGAACCCAAAACTGAGCTCCTGCAGCTCCCCAGGGCTGCACTCTGCAGAGACTGGGGACCCACATCAGATTTGGGGACCAGATCAGCCCTTCTAGGACCCAGCTCAGCCCTGCTAGGACCCAGATCAGCTTTGGTGGGACTCAAATTGGCTCTGATGGACCCAGCCCAGCTTTGGTGGGACCCAGATCATCTGGACCCAGCTCAGCTCTGCTGGACCCAGCTCAGGGTGCCATCCCTGCAGGGCTGGGCTGAGCATTCACAGCCACCCTGTCCCTGCTCTTCCCCCAGCGCCTGGCACAGGCAGGGCCACATTCACAAAAACGAATTCACACAAATGCAACGCTGGAATTTCTCCTGATATCTCACAGGCTCTGCAGTGACGTCAGCCTTCCCCCAGTGCTCCCAGTTTCTCCGTGGGCTGGGCTGCCCAACACCTCCCTCGAGGAGGGGACTGGCCCTGTGACTCAGCTGCCACCAGCCAGGTGACAAAGTGCTGCATTTCCTGCGTGCATCAGCCCCAGAGGGGGCACAGCTCCAGTCCCCCGCTCTATTTATGGCTGCAGGCACAGAAAAACATGCTCCTGCCACCTCCTAAAATAAAATGTATGTGAGTTTGGTGAAAAACACCAGATGATTGCACACAGGGATGAGGGGATATTAATGCAGACAGTGACACCTCCAGTTCCTGTGCTGCCTGAGAAGGCACCAGCAGAGCTGCCAGCCTGGCCTTGGGGCACCTGGCTCCTGGAAACACCAGAAGCACCAAAAACAACCACAGGCAGGCCAAATTCTGGGCTGGCTTTGAAGCCAATCTGGCAAAGAGCACTGGGAGAAAACAGGAACGCTGGGAGAAAACAGGAACACTTGAAAATTTCAAAATATTTTCATTTTTCAGGAATTTATAATTCTGCAAAAGCCTCGTTGATGCATCTGACACAGCTTTGGCTTTCTAGTATTTATTTCAAGCAGTAATTCTTGCGAGTATTTCACAGGATGTTCAGCCCTTCAAGTGCAGCTGTACAGCAGCAATTATAAAATGCAAAGGGCAACTCTGCTCAAATGAGAGACCTGAGCCGCAGAGAGGTTTTAGCTCCTCTAAACCTCATTTGTAAGCAGGGATAAAATGGAAGAGTAAATGGAGGAACCTGATAGCTTCATGTCAGGAGAGACATGAACCGTGACACAGCAGTGTCAGCCAAAGGAAAATGAGCTGTTAAAGCACCTGGAGTGGAACAACACACGCTTCCTGAAGTGGCAGATTAAAAAAAAAACCTGATAATGGGTCAGGAGTGATGAAATTTATGCCTTGTTTCTGCCGAGCGCGGGGACTTCCACTTCCAAACCTGCAGTCAGAACAGATTAGATTGCCTCCAAATGAAAGTGTCAAGGTAAAACCCAGCAAGTGTAGTTCAACAGCTCTGTAAAAACATTGGCAGCGAGGGAAACAAGAAAACAAAGCTCATTGTGCTGTTCAGGCAGCGCCTGCACCTGGAGAACAAGATTTGAACAGAGGCAGCAGAAATGGGATAAAAACCCAGGGCCTGGAGCAGGGGCTGGAAGTGCCTGTCCAAAGTTGTTAAATAAGATTGTTTGGAACTAAACCATGATTCAGCCTTTCTAATATCCCATAAAACTAAAAATTGGAAAAAAGGTGAGGGATTTTTCATTGACCCTCAGGAGGAAAAAACCTCTGGAAGGCTGGTGGCTGCAGAGAACAGGCAGTTCCAGCTCGCCTGATTACTGAGCAAACCACTCTCCAACCATTTCTTTCCTCCTGCTCCAAGCAATGCCTCAGCACAATTTAACAGCTTCCAATTCACTAACTAAAATAACTCCAAGGTCTTTATTTTTCTGGGGTGAGAAGGGCAAACGACAGCCCAGCAGCATTTCTGCAGGGAGGGCTCCAGAACATTTGTCTGGCACAGGACGTGTCTGTCACAGCCAGGGCGCCCACGGTGGCATTTCCACTGCTGGGCTGGGCGTGGGAGCTGCTCTGCCTGCAAATATCCCCGGTGACACACTGTGGGGAGGAGAAAATCTCATTTTCCTCCTGACCCCGAATGAGTTGTGGCAAAAAAGCGCCAGGTTTGGTTCATTATTTCTGGCAGCTGGGAGGAAGCAGCGGATGGAGCACGCCCCTCCTGACCCCTCTCCCTCAAAGTTTAATGCAGCTTTTTGGAACTCTTATCAACTAAAACAAGAGATCCTCCTCGCATCATAAACTCTGAGGGGAATCAGTAAATTCTGCAATTTTATTGTGCTGACCTTTAGACCACCATCTGTCTTTTGGCTCTTCAGTTTATAGATGAGAAAACACCACGAGCTGCTAGTGCTGCTCCTTCCAGCACCACACACAGACCTGAGCCCTGCAGCACTGGGCTGCAAGTCACATTTTTATTGAGTGACTGCTCGAAGCAATGGATAAGAAGGAAAAAAACCCCTGCTCATTTATAACCATTTTTAGTTAATGCCAGTGAGCAGGGTTTTTTATTTGCTTACATCATCCACTGCTAAAGTCCTATTTTCTCTGTTAAGTCTGTGTTTTGAAAAGCCCTTGGCATTTTAATTGGCTCAATATTTCAATGCTCTGTCAGAAAAGAGACTTGCTGAGGAAACAGCACCTGATTTCTGCGTGGGTTCCTCATGCTGCTCCCCCTGGGCAGAAGTTTGCAGTGCCCTGGCTGCAGCTCTCACCCAAACCTCTCCCTCTGGCAAACCCAAAATCGTGTCCCCAGCATGGAGCAGGAGCTCTGTGCCTGCTCCTGGCTGCCAGTGAGGGATCCCAGACCCAGCCTTGCATTTCTTCTCCTCCACCAAGGAGTGACAAAGGGAAGGAAAAAGCCACAAGTGCCTGGAGCTGTGCAGGGCTGGAAGGGAACATTTCTGGTGGGAGCTGCAGCTAAAAACGTCACCCTCGGTCACCAGCTCCTCCTTTCCTGCTGTCCACACAGCTCTGAGCTGGATGATGGGGTTGATTTCCTTTGGAATGGGGCTCTGGAGAGCAGGGAGGGGACAGCACAGGGGCTGAGCAAAGAGGGGACACCAGAGAGGTGAGCAGGGAGGGGACACCAGAGAGGTGAGCAGGGAGGGGACACCAGAGGGGCTGAGCAAGCAGGGGACATCACAGCAGCTGCAGGCTGGAAAAGCCCTCAGAGACACGGAGTCCAAGCAGCCCTGCCACGGCCAGCACTGTCCCTGTCCCCAGGTGCCACATCCCCAGCGCTTTTAAACCCCTGCAGGATGGGGACTCAGCCCTGCCCTGGGCAGGAGGGACCCACAAGGATGGAGTCCAAGCCTGGCTCTGCTCAGGCACCCCCCAAACCTCACTCCGTGCCTGGAGGTGCTGCACTCATCACATGCAGTGAGGAAATGCTGCCGAGTGACAATTATTCCCATTAATCTAGCGCAAGTAATGACAGCCTCGTTTTTCCCGTCAGCACTGCCCAGAGCTCCCTCCAGACTGCCACCTGAGGGCTGGGATGAAGCCAAATCCCATCCCCTAAAAAGGCAGCACCCTGCAAGCAACACGCCTGTTTTCAGCTCCCAAGGATTTAGACAGGTTCCAAATTTCTGCTGCCTTTCAGCCATTTTGCATTATGCAACCCCCAGTGTGCAGTTTTATTTTCTCCCAGTATCCTGTGCAGGTTGGAACTATTATGATCTGCCAAAGCTTACCCATTTTCAGATGTCTCAGGAGAAAATGAGGAAGGCCAGAGGGTTTTTTTTGTACTGGCAAATTACAGTTTGCTTGCTTCAGTAAGTTAGAGGTTAATGGCTCTGCATGAGAAAACAAGGATCACGGCCAGTTCTGAGCAAGATTCAGTTTCCAGTTGCTTGAAAACTGAAAAGAAGGTCAGCACGCCCAGCCAGGTTCCTCTGTGCTTTTGTTTTATTCAGCTTTGCAAATCAGAGCTCTCTTCATTGCTTCAGTCTCTGGTGTGAGAGCAGGAAAAATGAAGTTGCAAGGCTGAACTGTTATGCTATTATGTTCCCCATCTTATTATCTAAATTGCAGTGCCATGAGCAGATCCAGCCCAGAGCCTCTCTTGATCTATAGCTCAGGGACCAGCACTGCTGGGTTTTTCAGTCCTGGTGTGTGTGCACGGGGCTGCAAGAGTTTGGAAATCTGTTTACAAGCTGTCCAGTGTAATTGAGAAGGATTTTTCTTGTGCCTTCGAGGTCACACATGTCCAAAGGTGGAAGTTGCTGCAGCAGCTGTTTTAAAAGGATCAGGGAGGGAGAACAATTATTTGTGGCCTGGGGATTAGGAAGGGGGAATCCCCAAGGAAGTGTAAAGAACTAAGAAATAATGTAGATGATGCACTAAGAACCGAGTGAGTCAGGAGAGGAGAACCTGGGCAGAAAGTTAATGGAATTGGAACAAATTGCATATTGAAAGAATTTCTGAATTTCCACACATTTCCTTTGCCTTCTCTCCCCTGTGGGTCCCAGCTGGCAGTGGGGTCAGGGCCCTGCCAGCCCTGCTCTGTCTGGGGGACACCTGACCCACAGTGCCATGGCTCTGGGCTCTCCTTGGGTTCCCTGGGTAGGAATTTCAGACCCAGAAAAGCCTCCAGTGCTTCCTCCCCAGAGCTGCAGCCACGGGGGCAGAGGGGTCAGGGACAGAGAGGGGGCAATGAGCAGCAGATCATTCCATGAGTGCATCAGTAATAAAGGGAAACTGCAAAAGGAGCAGGGAAGCCATTAAGCAGGGAAGTTGAGTGTTTAATAAGCTTTCCTTGCCTCACTCTTCATGAAAAGGCTAACTGAGAGCAGATGGTCGGCACAATAATGCTGGAACAAAGAGGGAAGTTTATAATCTCCCACAAAGGCAATGGGGAGAGTGCCTGGCTAATTTAGATGTTTGCAAATTGGTTATGCTGATGAACTTTATCTTTGCATGCTTAAAGGACTGTCTGAATCAATATCAGAGTTTGAACTGTTCTTGGAGAGGCAGGAAAGAGGAACCACATGTCTGTGGAATCCTGAATGGCTGGGCCTGGAAGGACCTGAGAGCTCCTCTTGTTCCCTGGGACACCTCCACTGTCCCAGTGTCCAGCCTGACCTTGGGCACTGCCAGGGATTCAGGGGCAGCCCCAGCTGTGCCCTCCCAGGGAACAATTCCTGCCCAATCCTAACCCAAACCTCCTTCTGCCACTTTGCAGCCATTCCCTGTGCCTTGCCCTGCCTCCCATGACCTTGGCAGCAGTCTGTCCCAGCAGGATGAAAGGATTTTGCTTTACATCCCAGCTCACATCCATCCATTCCCTGAAAAAACAAACTTTCCAACAAAGCTGTGAGACTCCAGCAGTGTGGGCAGCAGTGCAGGCCTCACCCTCCCATGGGACACCAAAGATCCAGAGCTGGGCTTCACCCTCAGCACAGCCTGGCCTGTGGTGACAGAGCTGCTGGGACACCACTCCTGAAAATTAAGAGATGAATCAAGCTCGAGAGACCTGCCTCGGAGTGAGCATTATTAATTTCTGTATTATTGGCTTGCAGGACAGAGGAGGGGTGTTCTGCTGGCACTATGCAGGGAGAGACTGTGAGCACAGGATTAAAATCCAAACAGGTCTTGGCATTGCAGAAATCACCTTTAAAGAACTGCTGGTGGTCAAGAGAGACAAAGCAAACCCCACAGCTCCCAGAAATAATCAATGGTGTCATTGCAGGGTGGGAGCTGAGGGTGGGAGGACAGAAAATGGAACTGTGCCCATCAGAATATGGGAATTATCCTTCTGCTGGGCTCAGTCCCACCAAGTCCCACCTGCAGAAATGGCCCTGCTTGTGCACTCTGTGTTAGTGAAGCTGTGAGTGAAATGGAGGGAATCACAGCAGGACAAGGATCAGAGGTCTGGAAAAGATCCCCAGAGGATGCAGCAAAGTTGGGGAGTTGAGCCTTGAACCAGAGACTGAGGAGAACTGGAAATTCAGCCAAGGTGCCAGCAGAGACAAAGCAGTGAGCTGCTCTCCCCGCAGCTGGGAGCTGAGGAAGATGAGGGATAAAGCTCTGGAGCCCCCAGCTGTGGGCAGAGCTGGGAGTGACCAGCACTGGACACAGGGATCCCCCAGCACTGCCCCAACACCCTGCAAACACTGCAACAGCCTCTGGAATGGGACCTGGAAAATGCAGGAAGGTCAATTAAGCTGTTCATGGATATTCAATAATAGGGAAGATAAGGAAAATAACCAAATAAATGACTTGTTCTGAATTATCCCCCCATTCTACCTGCAGTTCATTACTGACTCAGATTAATGAACGTTGGGAAGATATTACTCTCGTCTGAACACTCAGACTTTGCTACCTGATTGCAATTTTTGAAATGAAAAATGCAGTGTGTCAATTCCGGATGAATTTTTTAACAGAGTCAAATGCCAAATGCCCTCCAGTAGCAGAGCTATCATTTAAAGTGATCCCGTTTCTCTCTCTGTTCCCAGATTGCCCAAGCTGCCTGAACAAGCAATGGTTAACTCGGGAATCACCCGGGAATTGGGGCTGGAGCAGGGAATGCCTGCACTGCTGCAGACTGGGGCTGGTATAAATAGTGAGAACTGTGAAAAGGCCTGACCCTCCCCTCGGGCTGTTGTGGGCTCATTTGATTCATTTTCACCTTCAGCAAAGGAGCGTTTGCCAGGGAAAATGCTTTTGTGCTTAGCAAAAAATAAAACCTGTGAATCACCAGGGAAGCTGTGAGGGAAAGGTCACCAACTGGCTTCTCCAGACATTTATTTCATCCTTGTAGGACCTGCTCTCCTTCATGTGATCGCTCAGCTCCAGATTTTAATAGACAGGACTGGCTGAAGGTGACAATCCGGTGTTCCTTCAGGAGGAGCAGAGGGGAGGTGACAAACAGCCAGTGCTCAGGGCAGCTGATTGACCCCCAGCTCCTGCTGAAGGATTCATTCCAATTGCTCAGCTCGGGAAGGGGATGGAGACAGGACCTGGGGACACAGCTGAGGGCTGAGCCCTGCACAACAGCAGGAATTCCTCCATGCCAAGCTGGTCAGGGCTGCCCAAGGAGCTTTGGGGTCCCCATCCTGGAGGGATGGATGTTCCAGCTCACCCTGCTCCCCCTCCCAGCCAGCTGGGGTGTCACAGAACCCCCACTCCCCTCCAGGTGCAGCCAGCCCAGGATGTCCCTGCTTTCTGTCCCCACAAACCAGCAGGACCTGCTGGCACTGGGCTCTGAGCCCCCTTCCTCAGGCACAAACACACCAAGTCCATTTGTGACTCCTGCCAGCTAGAAATCTCAGAGATCACCCAGAAATCACCCAGTGCCTGTCACCACCCACTCCTCTCCTGTGCTGAGGTTTCTGCCCAGCTTCCCAGCCCATTCCTCTCCCCACACCACTCTTTGTGGTTTTCCCCCAAACCCCACAATGACCAGCTCACCCCAACTGTGTTTGTGACATCCCAGATTCCTCCCCTGCTGCTTTCCTGGCCAGGTGCTGCTGCCCAGCTTCTCTCCTGCCTGCTTTAGGACAGCCCTGTCCTTTCACCAGCTCCATTTCACTCAGAGGTTTTAGGATTCCATTTCCTCCGAGTTTTCTCTCTGTCAAGTCTCGGTGATTTTCTCTGTGAAATCTCCCTGATTTTACAGGGACCAGAATAGCAGCAGAGTGCTCAACATTTCTGTGGGTCCCACAGGAACGTGGCTCTGCAGGGAAATGGGACAGGCTGGGAGCTGGCTGGCTGATTTGGGGGGGCACAGAGCACGGGGTCAGATCCCTGCTGAGGAACTGCAGGTGGGTGCAGCACATCCCACTCCTCAGAGCACCCAGAAAGGAAACAGGAACATTTCCCTGCTCCAGTCAGATGAGTCCACACCGGGCCTGAGCGAGCACAAATTGCCAAAATGGGAAAATTGGATCTGAGATCCTTAATGGCTGGGACGAGGAGGAGATTGCTGTGCCCATTTCTGCCCAGCCCTGCTCTGCACACGCAGTGCTTCCAAGGAATTATCCCTGATAAATGACTTGTTTTCCTCCTGCTGCTGCTCAGGTGTCGCTGCACTGGGAGAGTGGAGAATTACAGCCCGTGCTGCTGCTGCTATTATTATTATTTGGCAGTAATTCCTCTAACTTTCTTCCCTGGAGGAAGACACAAGGAGCTGCTCTCTGCTCCCAAGGTCATCCCACCAGAAAATATTAGCTATTTACTTCTATTACTTTCAATTATCCAGCTGCAGAAAAGCAAATAATAGCAAATTTACACCATTTCATGGCCTGCCTTAAATGCAGGACCGGAACATTTACCCCAAATGAGCAGCTCCAGGAAAATCTCCACAAATCCTGCTGGGTTTGGGGTCCCTGCTGCCCCAGATAGGCTGGGGGAGCCTCCAGCTCCTCCATGTGCACATCTGTTTAAAAGAGGAACTTTGAGCTACAAAACTCCAGATCAGGCTGGGTTTGGGGAGTGCCTGCCCTCCAAACATTAATTTCATTAATTTGCTTTACCTTTACCCAGCACTGCCACTGTTCCCACCCTGCTCCTGCTGCCTGCCCTGGTTGGTTTGAAACAGCAAAATTGAATTTCTGCTGCTCCCACAACACCCCATGGACTAGAACAGGTGAGATATGCAATACACCACCAATGTCAGTGGGAGTTGGAGGGGAATTTAAGGAAAAAAAAAAAACATTTAGATGTTCGTTCTAGGCAAAAAGAGTGACTAAATAACAAGATTGATTTGCCAGCCCAAGAGGAAATGGAAAAGAGCCCAGACACTCAGCAAAGTGCAAATGCAGAGACTGAGGGAAACTTCAGAGGGAATAACCCTGAGCTGGAGCTGATGATCTTCAATTCCTTTGATTTTATTTTAATTTCCAGCCTGGTTTATTCTTGCCTTAATTGCTCAATAGGAAAGTGCAATCCTGAAATTGTTCCTAAAGTGATTTTTCCCAAACTGTTATTCAAATTATCCACAGTCTAAGGCAAGCCATCGATATGAATAATAGCTCTTGGTATTAAACTACCAAAACAAATTATTAGCATATAAAAACTGATCTGATCTATTCAGAGGCGTTGCAGTGAAATATGGCCCTTAGCACAGTGCACCTATCTGGGATCATAAAACTTGTCAGAGGTACCCAAAGTTTATTGCCTTGGAAGATTCATGCAGCAGCCCTGGAACACTTGATTTAGGTCTGAGCAGCCGTTTGTAATTCTTGCAGGCATGCAAGCAGTTCAGATTTATTTAAATAGAGAAAAAATAATTTAAGAAGACAAAGCAGCCTTTTCTCCTAATCAGATGAGATAGAAATTATTTCAAGGCACTCTAAGGAACAAATTTGTCATTTTTCTTGCTCTAATTGTATACCACAATAAATCCTTCCGTGTAAATTCATTTCTTAAACTTAACAGTTATTTATTAACACAGCAAAGCGTGTTCTCAGTGTGCTAATGTGAGGCAGAGTGATCACAGAGTGAAGTCAATGATTTGCTCACTGTCTGGGGCTGCTGAGGTGGAGATGCCCTGTGCCCCTCTACCCCCAGCTCTCAGAAGAGTTTTTGCTGTCCCCACCCAGGCACTGCCTCGGAGAGTCTGAAAAAACCCAATTTCTTTCACTGATCCAGCTCTGATGGAGTTTTTATTGCATGAAGGAGGAACAGGGAAATTTCTTAACACAATAAAGACGTAAAATAGAGAGAAAGAGCTGCGAGCAGAGCAGGCCAGAATAATAAAATCTCTGACAGCACAATTTCTGTGCAGCTTGGGATGGAACCACTGCTTCCCCCACAGCCCCAGCTGGAATCACCCTCCATCCACAGAACTTTGAACCAAATCTCAGAGAAACCAATGTGGAAACTGCAGGGTTTAGGATGCAGCCCCTCCAAACACAGCTGCAGCTTTTGCTTCCTTCACACACTGCAGAGAAGAAATCCCTGTGTGTTGTGTGGGATCAATCCTGCAGCGACTAAAAAGATTACAGTAATTTCACAACTACAAGGTGCACCCGACTATAAGTTGCACTTTATTTTTGCAGTGAGGATCCGCACACAACAAAGTAACGAATTAGTAACGGAATGGTGCCATCGCGGGGTTTACTGGCAGCTGCTCAATTTGCAAACATTTTTCACGGATCGGCGCAGCCTTCAAATGCAGCCCCAGGCGCCCTCCCCGTGCTCTGGGCCCCGGCACTCCCACCCACCCCCGGTGCCGGCTGCCATGGCTCTCGTGGCTCTCACAGCTCAGCTCGCAGCTCTTGTGGTTCATGGCTGGCTCGTGGCTTGGCTCGCAGCTCACACTTCCGGGTTGGCAAATTTCCGAACTTTGTCCATATATGAGGCGCACTGGATTATAAGGCGCACTTCTGGGTTTCGATCAAAATTTTAGTCAAAAGGGTGCACCTTATAGTCATGAAATTATATAACTGCAGTTGTGAAGAGTTGTAGTGAAAAGCACGGAAGTCTCCACACTTAATTCAAAGGGAAACACAAAAAGGTGGTGCTGAAGCTTTGTTTAGTTTGTTCAAGGTGCAGCCTCCTCTGTTTGCTGCCTCGAGGGACCCTGGACGCCTCCCTGGGCAGGGCTTGGGATGCTCAGGTTTTACTGCCAGATCAAGAAATGCTCAGCAAGGCAGGGATACAGAGAAACCCCCCTTTAACATCTTCATTATCCCTTCCTGGATTGTTCATAGCACTGCACAAGAGGAGCTGAGGCAGGGCTTGGGATGCTCAGGGTTTATTGCCAGATCAAGAAACGCTCAGCAAGGCAGGGATACAGAGAAACCCCCCCTTTAACATCCTCATAATCCCTTCCCTGGTCTGTTCTCCTTCCCTGTTGAGGGTACAGTTCATGGAACCACAGAGCAGTTTGTGGGGACAGGACCTGTGGGGTCCCAGCAGCACAACACCCCCAGAGATCACCTGTGCTCTGCTGGGATCCAGAGCACAGCATCTCTTACTCTGGCACTGCCAGCAGGATTTATTTCACCTCCAACTCAAGTGTAAATAGAAATGTAAGGGATCCCAGAGCACACAGGACTGCTTGTGAGAACTTCCCAAGGCAGCAGCTTCCAGGAAGGGATTCAATCTGTCAGTAGCTTCAAAGCTCATGAACAGAGAGTGTCAGGCAGCAAAAACCATTTTTTTCCCCCCCTATAAACTACATGGCTGCAAAGATATCCAAAATTACCAGGACTCCAAATTATGGTGCAAAATCATCGTGCGGTTAAATGGGATATGGCAGCACAAAAGATATAAATGTTATATTATAATGTATATAATATAATAATAATAATAATAATTTTATTATAATATTATTTTTTATATATATCTATTACAATAGATAATATAATATTATATTGTAAGGTCCTTCCAACCCAAACCATCCTGGGGTGCTTTAGGGCCTCAGCAGTGGGGTTCCCTGGAGCCACTGCTGGCTGGAGGAGCAGGGCCAAAGAGCTGGAGGAATCCCAGGGCTGTACCAGACCACTCAACAGCCAGGGAATGAATGAATGAACAATAGATCCAAACTCCTCTCCGAAGGAGACAAAAATACCCAAATAAATCACAGCTTAAACCAACTCCTATTCCTGTTCACGCAGCACCAGTCCAGATTTCCCACTGAGAATAAGGTCAGCTTTAAAGCAAAGATTTAAGAAATGCAGAATAGATGTGGTTTTATCAGTTGGTTGCACTCTGGAGCTTCACCTGCCAGCACAAAGTGCACTGCCAGCCCCCCGCCCCTGCTCACTGCCCATCCTCCCTGGGGTTATTGATTGCAGGAATCCAATCCCAGCTGCTCTGGGATGCTGCATGGGATGGAGATGGATGGCTCTGTCCCCAGCCTGCTCCTGGGGGACAGCAGGAGCCAAGAAACTTGGTGAATGTTAAGGATTTTTCTAAATGGCTGTCAAGTCGTTTCCCAAGTGCAAGTAATGAAGTCACTTCTCTCTATTTGTTTTGTGTTCAGCCTAAACAGTGATGAACTCGAGGCTGAGATATGTAAAACCCCAGATCTGTGTGTGCAAGGCATTGTTTAAATTCCCATCAGAACAAAACAAAACTTAACTGGGAGAGAGGGGATTTTCACACTTTTATAAATTTGATCCATTTGCATATTGGGGGTTAATCTCTTAATTACAGCTACAGGTAATGAAGTCATTCACCCCAAGTTTGCTCCCCCAATCACTTTTGTTTCCATCTCTGAGGGCCTGAGGCAGTGAGGTGTCCTTGATTCCCAGCCTGGAGAGGAATTGTTGTGTCTGCCCAAAATGGAAAAGCAGCAGCCAGCACTGAATGGGGAGTTTGGAGTTACACACTAAAGAATTGCATGGTTACAAATCCATGGAAAATAGACAAGCTGCGATTCTAGAGCATCCCTGTCCCCAGAGAGGAGTGTCCAGCCTGGAGGCAGCACGGCTGTCACTCCCTGTGCAGCACACAGCGTGCTTCTGAGAGTGTGGATTCAATTAGACCAGGAAACAGGCAGTGTTCCAGTAGGAAAAACAGACTTCCTGAGTTGTTTTCCTTTTTTCCCCCCTTTCCTTTTTATAGCATCTCTTTTTGGTGGCTTTTTGATGCATTGGATACTCCCAAGGAAGAGAAGTCTCCAGTCCCCAGATATTAAAGCTAAGAGGATGAAGAGCCAGATGGAAGGAGAGGGTTGTGCTGTGTTATAGAGGCAGAAATGCAGTGAAACCCAGGGAGAGAGCAAAGCTGGGGGTGCCCCTGCTGCCCATGGTGGGGTTGGGATCAGAGGTGTGACACCAAATCCCAAAAATGCTCTTTCACCTGCAATCAACAGGAATTACATGGGATTGTTCACCTGGAGAGGAGAAGCTCCAGGGAGAGCTCAGAGCCCCTTGCAGGAGAGTTGCAGAGGGACTGGGGACAAGGGAGGGAGGGACAGGACACAGGGAATGGCTTCCACTGCCAGATGGGATGGGATATTGGGAAGGAATTGCTGGCTGGGAGGTGGGCAGGGCTGGCACAGGGTGCCCAGAGCAGCTGTGGCTGCCCCTGGATCCCTGGCAGTGCCCAGGGCCAGGTTGGACATTGGGACTGGAGCAGCCTGGGGCAGTGGGAGGTGTCCCTGCCATGGCAGGGGTGGGATGGGTAGGATTTGGGGTCCCTGGATGGGATTTGGGGTCCCTTCACCCCAAATCACACAACAATCCAATGCTTCTCCGCAAACAGCAGGGGTTTAATGCCCTCACCATGGGAAGAACTTTTCTGGCTGGTTCTGGGTCCCCAGCTCTGGAAACAGAGACCCTACCCAGGCATGGAGGGGCTGTGTCTGATCCATGCTCAGGCCCTGGCTCTCCCCAGGGACAGCTGCACAAATACCAGTATTGCTGTGCCACGCTCCAGTGGCCATCCCAGGGAGGATCCAGAGCCTTCTTTGCAATTCACTTGTAATGAGATACAGTGGAGACTGCTAGCGAGCACAAAATCCATTTAAAGGATATTCCAGGGATTCTCAATGAAGTTACATTATCTCAAGTTAACATCCCTTTAAAATCACATAATTCACTCTTAACCCTTCCAGTCTTTAGTGCTCTAAGGAAAGCCACAGCCTTTTTCATGCTATTTGAGAGTCAAATCTAGCCTCAGCCTCACCACACAATCTGTTTTTCCATCAAGAAGCATGGCCTGGCCACACTAACACCCAGCAGGGCCCCAAAAATCCTCCTCAATTATTTCACTGGAGGAGAAGCAGTGCAGGCTGAACACCAGCCCAGGCCCAGGATCCTTTAGCAGGAATCTCTGGGTGCTGGAGGAGCTCAGGGGTGTTCCCCCTGCTGGGGTGGGCAAGGCTGTGTGCGGGAATACCAACTGGAGAGCAGAGCAACTAGTACTGCTCAGGTTGTCACAACCAATGTGGATCTGTGAGCTGTAGTAGGCCCAAGCCTTGGCGGGAGTGAGTAGGCCCAAGATTTGGCAGAAGCCAGCGAGATTTTGGAGAAGGAATGTAAGAGGTAAGGGAGTGCTTGGTACAGAGTGCTTAGCATGCAGTTTCTATGGGGATTTGTGGGAAATATTGTACCTGGCTAGCTTAAAGGAGGCCTAGATTGAGCAATGCTATCTAGTTACAACTAACCAATATACCTTAGTTACATAAATATTATTGGTGTGCTATTTTTAGAAACAATAGGAAAAGTATATAAACTTTGCTTTGTTGATCAATAAATGGCTTCATGGCTCCTTGTATGCAAATCATGAAGACCCCGTCTCTTCTTTTCCACTGCTGTCAGCTGTGTCCTGAATTACCCCTTGATATCCTGATGGAAACGCTCCTGCAGCACCGGTGCCTCTCTGACAGGGACAGAAGGGACTCACTTCACACCTCAGATGTGAAATGTTGGTGGAAGAGAATCGAGACTCCCCTAGTGTACTTGGAGGGGATGGCAGAACAGGCTCAGAGGTGCTGCTCTCCATCCCTGGGGTCACTCAGGCTCAGGGGTGCTGCTCTCCATCCCTGGGGTCACTCAGCACAAAGAGCTCCAGGACATCCTGACCTGGCTGTTCCAGGCTCTGGGAGCTCTGCTGGCTCCCAGCTCAGCCCTCTGGGGTCTGGGGTCTGCAGGGCACTGCTGGAATTCAGCCCTGAGGAGGAGAACCGCACAGCAGCATCTCCAGACACGCTCCCAACTCGGGAAACAACCCAGCTCCTTTCCTTGTTCAAGAAAAGGAACAAAACCCAGCTCTCCATATTCCACAATATACATAGAGACACACACCAAATAAACAACTCCAGAAGCTGTGTGGCTCTTTTTTCTGATCCATTCATGAGGTATTAATTGACCCAGGATTTTGAAAATAATGTCAAAATGACTGGCAAAGTATTTACCATCCATCAGAACCAATTCCCTCGGCAGCAGCAATTACAGGGCTCCCAGAATTATTGGCTTCACCTGCAGCAGATGCAATCTCAGGAAGGCTGAGCACACGGATCAGCAGCTCGTAATTTTCTACTCATCTGACCCTCCAACTTGGTAATCTTCTCTTTTATAACGTTCTATGAAGAGGAGGGAAGATGATGAGTAGGGTAAGGAAGAATAGGTAACAGGAGATAATAATAAAGGGAGTCAGAGAAGAGGTGATCCATAATTTACCACGAGCAGCAGCACAAGGACTTCAGGCTTTGCAGGGACACAATCTACATTCTCAGTATGGACATTTTCTTGCACTGTGTGTCCTTTCTTTTCACTTATTTCAGAATATATTTTTTAAGGATCTATTCCAGCAAAAGAGAAATATCTTATCTCCTGTAAGTACCTGGTGTTCCTCAGGTAAAGTGATCTTGTCTGGCCATTGGGTGCAGCTCTGGCACTTCAGGAAGGGCACTGGGGAGGAAGGAAAGAAATGAGACTCAACAAGACCCAGCCTGGCTTAATTCTGAGTTCTGCATGCTCTGCTGTGCTTTGACATGTAAATGAAATCAGAGCAGCAAAAGATGTTAGAGTCAGTTCTTCTGGCATCACCTGCAAAGCCTGACATGGGATGTTGGGAATTCACTTGAAATCGGTTTGTGTATTTATTTTTAAAAGTTTTTAAAAGGTATTATTGTGGTAAGACAATAAATGCAGCGGAAAATATTTCATCTTTCTAAACACAACATAGAACTGAAATTCAATATATTCTGTCTTATTCCCCAAACCTGCTTTCCTTTCTTTGATGAGCATATGGGTAAAGCTAATTGCTCTTAACAAATCCAGCTCTGATTACTGCTGGAGTTCACAGCCAAAAACCACATCAAATCTGGCTCTAGCCTCTCCTATCTCCAGGCAGCCACATCCACTGCTCATCTCCCTTCCTGTGGCTCCCACACCCAAGGCATCCTCATTCCAGGAAGGAGGATTTGCCCCAGTGCCAGTTCCTAAAGGAGCTTTGTGCCGGTTCTGACAGAAAACTGCTGGGGGTTGTGCCCTTGAGGGATTTACCAAAAAAAAAAAAAAACGCCTGAAATTTGGATTCCGATCAGAAATGCAGCTCTTTAAACAAATCCTTATTTAAAAAGCTACACCCACAGAAAGGTTTTCAGAGCAGGCACCTCAACAAAGTGCTTGGGATGATTTCCCAGCAGATCTGCCCATTCTGAATCACACAGGGGCACCAGCAGCACCCTGAACCTGGGGCTCCAAAAAGCTCAGGGACACAAGCACAGCAGCACCCTGAACCTGGGGCTCCAAAAAGCTCAGGGACACAAGCACAGCAGCACCCTGAACCTGGGGGCTCCAAAGCCCAGGGAAAGGCTCAGTGAGGTGCAGGGCATGAAAAGTGAAGCTGAGCAAACCTCCAGCAGCATCGGGCACACGAAGGCTCTCTGAGAAGAGTAAATAATTGTGAATATTGTGATTCCCAGTGCTGCTCTCACTGCCAGTCTCCAAGGACACCTAGCAGGGCCCTTCCTTTCACTCTGAATAGCTGATCAGCAAATTAAAATACTTTCATTAGGCTGCTTTTGTCTGAGTGGGAACAATTGTGCTGAGCTCCCAAGGACTGCAGCTGAGGAACAATATCCCAGAGCCACCACACAGATCGTTGCAGTGCTTGTGCAACAAGCTGATCTCAATAGTTCTTCAATTTCCTGCCTACCACACCAAGTAAATAAAATTCAGAGCATTTTGTTGGAAAATTCATGCAAACTGAGTGGGAACGGAGAGATGAGAGGAGGTGGGGAGGGGGAGCAGCAGGATATTCCTGAGGGAATATCTGCTCCAGGGGAGCAGGGGATGGAGCAGCTGTGTTGGGAGGAGAGCCTGGCATTGTTCACATGCACAGAGAAACTTTGGGCTGAGCTCAGGGTGGCATCACAGGGATCACAAAAATGATGGGGAGAGGCAATGACAAGAGATGGGATGGCAGGACACAGGGAATGGCTTCAAAAACGGACAGAAAGCAGATTGAGGTCAGGTATGAGGGATCAATCCCTCCCTGGTGGGCTGGCACAGGGTGTCCAGGATCCCTGGAATGTCCAAGGCCAGGCTGGACAAAAGGAGGTGGAATGGCATGAGCTTTAAGGTCCTTCCAACTCAAACAAACCATTCCTTGATTTTGCTGATCCTGCAACCCAATTAGTCAAAGGAACCAGGGAATTTCTGTGGCACAAAAACAAGTGAGAGCCAGGCCATTCACCTGCAAATATCTATTTTTGTAGATATTTACCACAGACTTGCAGGGAGATGCGCTTCCAAAATGGGAATTCCCACTGTCTGAAGTTTTTGTTTCAGTTGTTACCTGTGCAACTTCCAGCCTCATTAAATTATAAAATATGGTTTTTCAATGAACTCAGCTAATAAATGCAGAGATGCTTCTCTGTTCCTATGGGAAAACAAACAAAAAAAAGAAATCTTCCACGTGGCTACAAGCTGGGGATGGGAAAAAAATCCAACAAAGCACAAACCCAAACAGTTCCCAGAGAAAGCCAGTGTGCTCCTTTTTTAACACATGAAAAATTATCACAATCAAATTCCATTGTAAAATGCACTTCCCAGTTTGTTTCCCCAGCTTTACTACCTACACTACTGGGATATTTTTATTTTTCCTGAAGAAGGAGTGAGTATCTAAATGAGAGGAGAATTGATGATATACAGCTGGGAAATAGCAATGAAAAAATAAGGGGCCAAAATTTATCTCCATTGTTACCCACAATGAAGCTCATGTGTCATAAACAGATTTTGTAACAGAATAAATCAGAATGGCACCAGTGATCACAATCCTGATTCTCTGTGGGGCAGCCCAGGAATCAGGATCCTGATTTTCTGGCAATGAGAGCTCCTTTAATATCCTTTAACATCCCTTCCAAACCCAAATATCCTTTAACACCCCTTCCAACCCAAAGTTCTGTGATTCCACCATTCTCCATGCTGCTCTCCTCTGCTCACCACATTTTTGACCTCAGGGAAGAAGTGGCTGTGAAAAACTGGCCTAGGAAGAGAGAACATTTATTTTCTGGCATAAATATAATAATGGTAATAGAGTGAAATCTGGCTCAGAAGCCGAGGGCTTATGTATTTCACATTTTGTGTATTAAATATTTAAATTCATGGAAATGTTTACTTAGATACTTATATTTCATGGGCTATAAAACAATAATAACCAACTCCAAATTAGTCATTTCCTTTCAGATAATAAAGTCACAATGAGAAAAAATTTGTAGCTTCCAGTTGTTCCAACCAGTGTTTGAAACAACATGAAAATCTCTTCAGCAGTCATTACAGCATAATTGCTTTGGAAAGCTGCAAGAGAATTACCACAGCTTTTTGTTGCTGTTTGTTTTGCTAAAGGAAAGTTAATTCCATTCAAATTTATTAACTATTTCCATCTCCTTATTCCTACGAAGCAGAGATGTGAATTGGGAATTTCTGTTCAGTATTATAGACTCATTAAGGCTGGAAAAGACCTCAAAATCCCCAAGTCCATCTTTGATTATCAAATCCTATCAAAAGACTTTTGTACAGATGAAATCCCCCAGCTCATTTCTCCTAAACCTTGCAGCTCAGACCTGGCAGGATGTGCAGCTCCAGTTTGTGTAAATGAAATTTCCACGTGCAGCTCTGCAGTTTGGTGTGGAGCTCATGAATGATGCATTTCCTTCTGTGAGCACAAAGGAAAATTGAATTAGCAACGGTATTTTATCAATATCTATCGGCATCATTATTTGGTATTTACAAACATCAGGACATTTCAGCTAAGGAAGAGTTGTATTTCCTTTCTGTTATTTGGGGGGTACTCAAAATTCCTGATGCTGAAGGATGCCAGGTGGGATTTTTCTGGGTTGGATTTTTCTGGCAGGCTTAAGAAGCTTTTTTAAGAAGAGCAAACGTGAAGTACTGGAGCTGGAAGACAAAAACCTGATGTTCAAGCACAAGGCTGAGGCTCGGGATGTTCCTGTTCTTGTGCCTGGCAGGAATTCCCTGGGGCACTTCCAGCATTCCCTGCTTCTCCAAGCCTGGCTTTGGGGATCTCCCAGGCCTGGCCTGGCTGCTCCTGCCCTCCCCAAAAGCTGCCATTCCTGCAGGTCCTGAAACAATGGAGAGAAATTCTTACAATCTCAGAACGGTTTGGGTTAAGAGGGACCCTAAACTCACCCAGTGCCATCCCTGCCACCCTGTCTGGGTTTTTCATTTGGTGTTTGGCCATCATTAAACACCACACAACATCCTGAGAACTGCAAAGAGGTGATGTCCCCCTGCTGCTGCTGCTTCCACCAAAAAAACCAAAAAAACACAAGTTAAAGAATTGCAGAGAAATCTGCTCAGCATTTAGCTGCTTCTTCCACCAAGAAAAACACCCCCAAGTTCAAGAATTGCAGGGAAACCTGCTCAGTATTTAGCCAACATCCTGGTTTCTCCAGGAGCTCGCAGCAGCAGCAGCCAGCACCTAAGTCAGTATGATTCATTGGATCAATAATTCTAAGGTCTTGTACCTAAAAGGTTGAAAAATGCGATCTAACCTGGCAGAAGAGAAATGATTGGAATGTTCAGCAAAACGCTTAATGAGGCTTGGAAGAAGCAGGCTTGGAGGGGAGGGAAATCTGTCCAGGTTTAACCTTGCCCAGAGCTCCAGCAGAACGTTCCGTCCTCAAGGTGAACTCTGCAGCCCCCTGATACCTGCAGTTTTTCAATATTTCCTCTCTTTTCCCTTTGCCATTTCCATGCTCTGGAGGACCTGCTCTCTTTTCCAGCTGCCACCATCCCTCATCATTTCTTACTGAATGCTTCATTTCTGCAGCTCACTTACATAAAGGCACAGAAATGGTTTTTTCCTTCTCCCCTACCTGCAAGTTTTGTTTTTAAGTCCTTCTTTTTTCTCCCATCCAGCTCCAAATTTAAAAAATCCCTTCACAGATCCCTTTTGCACTCTGACTCCCCTCAGATAAGAAAATGCCATCTTATAGTCCAGTATTTGTGCTCAAAGCAAAACAAATAACAGCGATACTGGGGGCCAGGACTGGTGGTGGTATTTTAACATTTCATTATTCTAAGGAAAACAGACACTGGTAACTCCAATTTCCTGGTCCAGAAAAGCACTTCCAGAGGCCAGCCCCATCTGGGATGTGTGTGAGGGATCAGCCCCATTTGGGATGTGTGTGTGGGATCAGGCCCGTTATTTGGGATTTGTGTGTGGGATCAGCCCCAGGCCAGCCCCATTTGGGATTTGTGTGAGGGATCAGCCCCATTTGGGATGTGTGTGGGGTCAGGTTCATTATTTGGGATTTATGTGTGGGATCAGGCCCATTACTTGGGATTTGTGTGAGGGATCTGTCCCCTCCTCACATCAACAGTGTCACATCAGTCTGGAGAAGGAAATGTCAGAGAAACCATTTAAAACTGTTTAGGGGGAATTTTAAAGGGTGGGGAGTGTCAGGGCAACAGGGAAGGGTTTCAAATGGGGACAGAGCAGCTTTGGATTGGATGTGAGGGATCAATCCTTCCCTGGGAGGGTGAGGATGCCCTGGGATGGCATTCCCAGAGCAGGTTCAGATGTTGGGGATCAGTCCTTCCCTGGGATGGAATTCCCAGAGCAGCTATGGCTCCCCTGGATCCCTGGCAGTGCCCAAGGCCAGGTTGGACATTGGGGTTTGCAGCAGTGGGACAGTGGAGGTGTCCCTGCCATGGCAGGGGGGACTGGGGGATCCTGAGGGTCCCTTCCACCCCAAAGCCCCACTCTGCTGCTCCTCTGAGCACCCCAGCTCCTCTCTGTTCTCAAAGCCATTCCAGAGGTTCTCCTCTGCAGGGGCTGAGCCCAGGGAATGTGTTTGGAGCAGGGAAATGTTCCCTGTGTGCTAGGCTGGAGATCCCCCCGACCCCAGAGCCTCCCCAGCCCTGCACATCCTCCCCCTGCACACAATTACATGGCTCTGATCTCATTCCTGTCTAATCAGCAATTATCCCTAATGAACTTTCCACTGCTCACTCAAACTCAGCAGCCTCTCCTTGCTCGTGTGGGACAGAAGGGAGATGTGCTGGCATATCATGTTTTATGAAGTGATTTCTGAATAATCACACTTGAATTTTAAAGCTGTTTAACAGCCAGAGCAAATGGCAGGCAGAGGAACTGGAGTGAGGAGCATGACCTATGAAAACGAGGCAAATTCATTTGGAAAAATCTGTTATTAGGGAAAGGTCTCCTGCTCACAGCTCCATAAATCACTCTGTGAAAATGCAGCACGATTGCAGAAGCAAACATTTGTGTAATTCTGTATCCCTGCAGTCATCTGAATGGGAATAATGGTGCAGGCAAAAGGAAATATTTGTGTGCTGGTTGAAGGTGCGTGAAAATGGGGACTAGCTTATAAATGGTCCTGTTCTGGGGATCTCAGATAAATAACTGAGACTGCCTTGCATGGACACCTGGCTTGACTGAGAGCCCAAACTCTGAGCTCCAGGTGATCCAGCTGCTCCCCTTAGCACAGATCCCACTGCTCCTAAACCCACTGCTCCTAAATCCACTGCTCCTAATCCCACTGCTCCAGAATCCTACTGCTCCTAAATCCACTGCTCCTAAATCCACTGCTCCAAAATCCCACTGCTCCTAAATCCCACTGCTTCTAAATACCACTGCTCCTAATATCACTGCTCCCAAATCCCACTGCTCTTAAATCCACTGCTCCCTAATCCCACTGCTCCTAAATCCCACTGCTCCTAATCTCACTGCTCCTAATCCCACTGCCCCCAAATCCCACTGCTCCAAAATGTCAATGCTCCAAAATCCCACTGCTCCTAAATCCACTGCCCCCAAATCCACTGCTCCAAAATCCACTGCTCCCTAATCCCTCTGCTCCCAAATCCACTCCTCCTAATCCCACTGCTCCTAAACTCACTGCTCCTAAATCCACTGCCCCCAAATCCACTGCTCCCAAACCCCTCTGTCCCCAAACCCTTCAGAGGGGGAGCAGCTTCTGGGCAGCCCCTGTTGAGCAGGGCAGAAGGACAGGACCAAACACTCCCAAGTTGTGGTGAATTTTCAGAAAAGCACCAGCTACAATTATTTCATCTATAACAGGGTTTTCTTTTCCTTTTTTAAGGGAAAAATACTAAAAATAAAAGCAGAGCTGAGTAATTTCAAAAGGATTTTGAGTTGTTTTGCTTTCCCAGGTACAGTTCCCCTCCTGGAAACACAATAAGTGCATTGTGATGGAATTGCTGCCAATTGTAACACGTCCAAAAGGTTCTGCAAATATGAAAACATGATGTAGGAGCAGGGACAGAGGTGTAAACCACTCCTCCTTTGTGTTTCTTTTCCAGCACACGAACTTGCAGTCCTGGCCACACCAGGACAGCTCGGAGCTGTGAATTATCTGATCAATAGCAAAGGAGAATGGAGGTGTTTTCAGTTCAGTGGCAAAAGCCAGGGAACAGAGGAATAATAGCAGCAGTGATTCAATCAGGGGCAGCTGCAGGAGGTGGCACAAAAACCTGGGACAAATGTCAAGCACCCAGACAAATGGCCCTGCTGAAGGGAGAAACCTGGATTTATCAGAGCCTTTGGAAAGGCTCTGGGGTCAGCCTCCTCCTCCTCCTCCTCCTCCTCCTCCTCCTCCTCCTGAGGAGCTCCTGGTGCAGGAAAAAAATCACTCATGGAAGCAGAATCATGTGAGGCTGCAGCATTTGTCAAATTCATGGTCCCAGTTTTTAAGCCACGGTCACGTTGACCTTCCTGTCATTTTTACTCAAAAACAAAGAAAAGAAAAACCACAGAGCTCTGGAGCAGGCGAGAGGAGCTGCTCTGGAAATGCCCATGTCTGCAAATCCCTCTGTGCTTAGAAAAAAAGATATTTTTCTTTCCACCCAGAGGGGTCTGTGGAGCTCATTCCATCCATCCCCAGGGTCTGTGGGGTTCATTCCATCCTGAGGGGTCTGTGGGGCTCATTCCATCCAGAGGGGTCTGTGGGGCTCAGTCCACAGGTGTCTGTGAGTTCAGGCACTTCCCTCTTCAGAAGTTATCCCAGGGGATTTATTTAAGCTTCAGAAATCCCTTTGGACAGGAAATTCCAAACGCATCGGGATGTGGGAGCTGTCACTCAGATTTTTGGGGTGAATGCTGCCCAGGCAGCTTCTCTCAAAGCATCTGGGTGTGACAGAGCAGATCCCGTCCTTCCATCCAGGTGTGCTTGTTTGCTCCTCCACTTCACAATTTTCTGAGTTGAACGAAGCATTGCTGCCTCATTCCATGATTCCTTCACATTGAAAGATACTGCACAAAAAAAAACTGCTGGGAAAGTGAAAACCTTCAGTGAAATGATCTCCCCAATCCCTGACGGGGTGCTGCTCCACTGAGATCAGTGCAGAGGGCAAATCCTGCTTCAGTCACACCTGTGCATTCCTAATCACAGCTCCAGAAATGTTTCTCACTGCATCCAGTAACAAAAACGACAAAAATCTTTTGTTCCAGTGCTGGGCCCTGCAGGGTTCTCTCCAGCCCTTCCCTAAATGACAAGTGGGGGAAAAGCTGGAATCCAGTGCTGGGAAGCATTCCCAGTGCAGGATTCTGCTCGAGTGAAGCCTCTAGAGCTCAGCTAATTGTCAGTAATTTTCTCCTTTCTCATCCAGTGTGATGAAAATGCTGTGCAGGAGCAATCAGCCTGCTGGGAAATTACACAGTGAGGAGAAAATGGGAGATTTCCTCGTGGGTCAGGGCAGCTTTGAGGGGCAGCTCCAGTCTTGCACAGATTCAAAAAGGAACTTTTTCAAATCTCTGCTCACTTGCCAAGCTATCCTCAGGCAGCAGCTCCTTGATTTCCTCCCAGGCCCTGTGATGGCTCTCACAGCCCCAAAATCCTCTCACCTGCCTGGTGTTCTCCTCAGCCAGTGCTGGAAGAACATCACACCCCAAAAACCCCAAATCAATGTTCTTCCCTTCCAGTGCCACAGTCCCTGGAGACACGTGGGGATTTTCTGTTCAGTGTTGTCTTACAGAGCCACACCTCTCCTAATTACAAACATCTCTGCTGCTAACGAGGGGGACACACAGAGAGACAGAGCTGGAGACCCCCAGAGACAGAGGGACACAGCTGGAAACCCCCAGAGACAGCACACCCCGGGCTGAATGTGATATCCACTGTTGGTTATAATTCAAGATAAAATCGTGAATAACTCACTGAGCAAATGCCAGGAGATGATGAGTGCATTGCAGCCCCCAAAGCCTTCCCCCTCACCAGAAATTCAGCTCCCCATTGCAGCCCCAGCCCCAGGGATGCAGTGTGTTCCCTTCCCCACCCTGCAATGCTTTTGGTAGCACACCATTTTTCTTTTTGAAGCATTTCCCCTCTGCTGACAAGTAAATAAATGTGCAACTTCCCGCTCCTTTGAGCACCCAAAAGAAAAGGAAGGGAGAGAAAGGAAGAGCGAAAGGAGCTGCAACAGGTTTGGGAATATTCCTGATTCATTTTCTGAGGCACAACAGGGACACTTTATAAACTAATCCAGCTTTCCACGGCGGCAGCGCTGCCTTCACGTCGCTGGTATTGGATCATTTGTCAGTTCTGGCACTTTGGCAAGTAATCAAGGAAGGAACAACTACCAGAAGCAGAAGGAATTATTGAATCTGGTTCTTCTTCCTCCTCCTTCTTGTATCCTAAGCATAAGCTGATTTTAAACAAAACACTGCTGGCAGGAACAAAACAACCTTTCGGATTTGTGAAAGACACAGCGCTAAAATAAGATGCTTGTGTTTGAGGGGGTTTTCATTTTGCTTTTCCCCCCTCCTTTCTCCCCAGATAGATCACTTTCCATTAGATGCTTTGAGCTAAACATGGAAAATCTCAATCCCTGCCCAGGTAAAACTTCACTTTGCATAACTGGTAGCTCGGAGGGGAAGGAACATCGCAGTGACTTTAACTCAGCTCTGGCAACAGCTGCTCCCAGGAATTCTGAACCTAAAACCAGAACCACACTCAAACCCCACGTACCTGCCCTGGCTCTCTGCAGTTCCAGCTGCTGATGGGGATTGCTGGCTGGCTGCTCCAGGGAATCCCATCCTCCAGAAACACCTGGAACGCTCCAGAGCATCCTTGAGGCACTGAACTGCACTGCGGTTAAAGGGGTTCCTCAACAAATCTGTATTCCTGCACACCAGAGAGGAAAATAAACATCAGTGGGTGAAGCACTGCTGCACTAATTAGGTACAAAATCATCCATGGTCACTTCAGCCACACGTGAAGTTTATTTACCTTAGAAATGGAGAGGTCACTCACGAGGTATGAGCCTGTTAAATCTCGTGAGAGATCAGGAGCTGGTTCCACAAGGCCAAGAAACCATCAAACATCAAATCTGCATCTCCCTGTGTCACCATCAACAAATAAACCAGAAAATCCAGAACAAGGATTTCAAAGGTGGAATTTTCTCACTGAAGGAGAAGAAATCCCCATCCCAAATGAATGGAATGGACACAGCAAGAGCTGTTCTCAGGTTTAATGCACTGCTGAATATCCTAGTTTGGAGGACAGGTGTCTGCTGAGAAAGGCAGGAGCCTCTCTTTGAAATGGAGAATGGAAACACCCTCCCTCCAAGTTATTATCATTTTGAAATCAAGGGGCTCTCAGGCAAAGATATGGGAATAGGAATAACAGTTCTTTACTAGGGGAATTTAAATAGAAATACAGAACTACAAAGAACAAAGCTCAAACCCTGGCAGAGTCAGAATCCAAGCTGACAGCCGTCAGTCAGTCAGGGTGTTGGCAGCAGTGCCATTCAATGGTGGCTGCATCCTCCTGCAGTGACAGATGTGCTTCAGTTGGAGCAGTGCTCCTGGACAAGGGGCAGTTTCCCTCCAGAGATCCAGTGATGATGTGGATAAGTCTGGTTTTCCTCTGGAGTCCAGTGGAGAAAGAGCTCCCTTGGTGTCTCAAAATCTCAGTTTTTATCTTGGTAGGAAAGGCTTGGCTCTTCCCTCTGGCTGGAGCATCTCCCAATGGGCTGCAGTAATTTTATCAGTGCCACAGTGGGACTCAATGGCCATGAGCAGAAGAGAACTCCCTGCAGGAAGGATGGGTTGTGAAAAGATAAAGAACACTGCCCCAGCTGGTTTATAAAATATGGCCATGAACAGGAGATGTCCCCTTTGGAAATAAAGAACACTGCCCCAGCTGGTTTCAATGGATGGCCCATTAGCAGAATATCTCCCATGGAGATCAGGATCACTGCCCCACCTGGTCTCAGCAGATGGTGACACAACAGATACCTTTGATACCTTTGTACTGGAACCCAAGACACTGAATTATTGTGTGCAGTCTCCAGCCCTCAGTGCTATCCCTGGCAGTGAGGAGCAGACAGAGATGTCTGCAGCTTCGGAAGGGAATCTTTCCATAAAAGCCATGTCTGTAATTCACTCAAGCAGCTCATCTTTGGGATGGGAGCAGGAGCTGCCAGGAGCACACAGACAGGGCCCCAGCTCTGAGCACTAAGCTGCTGGATTTGTTTCACTTTGTTGGTTTAGAGATTCCACTGAAAAGCGAGCAGAGCCCAACCTTGCTATCAAAGCCTCGTGGCAGGGGATGGAAATATCACTGTGATGTGGCAAAGGTCTTCAGGGCACTGAGCTGCTCTCAGCAGCCAGAGCTGCCCTTGTGAGGAGCTGTGTGAGGAGAATTGCTCACAGCAGGAGCAAGAGGGAAGCCAGGCTGGCACCAGGGTGATTATCCCATTGCTGGACACTGTCAATGAATCACTGTCCTCTCTGTGCTTGTCCCACACCAGTCAAAGATGGCTTTTGAAAGCCCTACATAATTAATGAGACATCCTCCAAGGAGCTGTTCTCACACTGAGATGTGTTCAGTGAGCCTGGCCCTCCTGGCCCTGCATCTCTGACACTGGGGGAGGAAAAAATGAACACATCTGAACTGAGCCTAGAGCTCCCTGTGTGCCCAGGATGGGGAGGGACAACTTCTTGAACAAGGAGTGCAACAGGAAAAGACTTTACAAGGCAGACTCTGCACTGGGTTACCCTAAAAACCACGTGGACCCTGCTCAGGCAATTCTCTCTTGCATGATCATGATCCCACCTTTGATTAAACCCCTCCTTTGCTGGAGAGTCCATCTGAGAAATTAAACAATGGGTCTGGATGAAAGCATTCCTGAGAGGAGCAGCCCAAGTACAGAACAGGCGCAGCTGTGTGCAGCTCCAGCTGTGCACACACAGCTGGCCCAGGCCCTGCAGTGTGCAGCTCCAGATGTGCACACACAGCTGGCCCAGGCCCTGCAGTGTGCAGCTCCAGATGTGCACACACAGCTGGCCCAGGCCCTGCAGTGTCCAGCTCCAGCTGTGCACACACAGCTGGCCCAGGCCCTGCTGCTCATTCCCAGCTCTCAGTCAGGGCCATACCAGACTCTGCAGGATTTGGGAATGACCTCCCCAGCCTGGCCCCTGAGCCCAGCCCTGCCCAGCAATGCCGAGGTCCCTGCTGAGCCCTGGGGAAGTGAAAATGGAGTTGGATCATTGCTGCCAGAAATGTGACTCTGCTCTGACAATTCACTAATGGAATTGTGCAGGGATGGTGACACCGCTGCTTGTTTTCCCAGGGCAGGGAAAGTGCAGCTGCTGCAGCAAGGCAGAAATTGTCACTTCTTATCTAAACATTCCAAAACCATTTCCTAATCCCCTCATTTGTTATCATTTCAATTTTTAAATTTATTTTCCTTTTACTAGAATACTTAAATAACCCCCAAAAAATCCCCAAATTTCCAAATATCCTATCAGGATAATTTTCATAGCCAGACAAGAGAGAAGAAACATTTCCTGAGTCTCTCTGACAAGCCTGAGCATCCACAATAAACAAACTGTCAAATGCCAGCAGAGCTCACCAGGCTGGAGGGAACCAGGTTCCTCCAGTCCCTTTGGGGGAAAATTCCTGTGGAAAAGCCTGCAGAGCAAGTCCCACAGCCTGGGTTGCAGCAATTCTCCATCAGGTGGTGGTTACCTGCAGAGCAGAGGGTCCCACACCCCTCTGTCCCTGGAGGGGACAGGACTGTCCCCACCTGCCAGCCCAGGGTGGCTCCCAGCTCCATTGCCCCTTTGTGCTTGGGTAAATACAAAATTAGTTCCAGTTTCCAGTTCAGCCAACGTTTGGAACCCCAGCCCAGGGAAGCTCAGCCTGCCTTGGAGCTCCTGCACATTCAGCTGCAAATCAGGGCTGGTGATTGCAAGAAAATGCTTTTCATTTTAAAGAAAGGAAGAGGGGTGAAAAAAACCTCAAAAAACAAACCAACCAACCAAACAAACAAAAGAAACCCCCCAAAAAAACCCCAAAAAACCAACAAAAAAAATCCCCAAAAAACCCCAACAAACAAACAAACAAACAAACAAAAAAAAACCCCAAAAAAACCAAAAAACAAAGTTAATTTGGATATGAAATCCCATCAAGACAGAAACTGCTCCTGACTCTTTCCTGCTCAGGCTGGGCTACAGTGGGGCAAAGACAATGAGACACTGAGACCCTTCTAGGCCTGAGGAGACAGAAAAACTCAACAAATCATTACCAAACCCAGCAGAGCCATCTAAACCTCACGGCAATGCTGGTACCACCAACACCAACCTTCAATTCCTCTCCTAAAAAAAGCTCAAAACCAATGTTGTCCCTCAAACTTTTAATAGAGCAGCAGAAGAAAGTGGACTTTGCTGTCCTTGTGTCACCGCCTTGCTGAGAGCTGACAAGTGCCTGAGGGAAGATCTGGGCTCCTCTGTTCTTGCCTCTTCTTTCATCCTTCCTTTCTCTTTCTTCTATTTTTTTTTTTATTTTTAATTTTTGTTCTGTCTCTCCTGTCTCTGTGCCAGGCCAAGGCAGCTCCTGCTGCTCGAGGTGGAGCCTTCAGCAGTCCCGGGAGCTGAGGATGGAGGAGGAACCCCCAGAAATGCTCCCTGGCCCCTCTGCATCCCCCAGCCCCCGGTGAGCCCAGAGCCAGACCAGCCCAGGCCATTTCCTCGATCAAAAATCACCCCAGAGCTCTGATCATTCCCAGTGTCACACCAAGGCACCTCTTGCTAGAAATCCTACAGGCAAGGCTTTGTAAAGTTCTTTCCTTACATTCTACCAGAACTTTACCTGTTTTCTCTTCTTTTTGCATATTGAAAAAAACAAAAAAACCCTTTACAAATATTTTCTAGCTGTTGCAGCCCCCACCCCCAACTCCTAAAAAGCAAGAACCATTTCCTGGCAATGCCCCTCTATCAGTCCTGGCTCCTCTGGGAAAGCTTGTGGGGAGAGGTGGCTTTGAAAAGCATTTCCTGGCACTGCAGAACCCACAGGAGTTTTCCAGCCACCCCACTCGCTGTGTTCCAGCAGATAAATCTGCTCTGAGAGAGACAGCAGCTTCCTGCAGCATTCACCTGCACAGCAATCCTGGTTCAGGTCACCTGGGGCTGGCAAATCCCTGACCCCAGATCCCTGACCCCAACCCCTGACCCCAAATCCCTGATCTCAAATCTCTGACCCCAAATCCCTGACACCAAATCCCTGACCCCAAATTCCTGACCCCAAACCCCTGACCCCAAATCCCTGGCCCCAAACTCTTGACCCCAAACTCCTGACCCCAAACCCCTGACCCTGCTGGGATGCTTGGAGAGGGAGGGATGGAGAAGGAGCAAAATCCTCCCCCCACAGAGGCAAAAAAGCTCAGACAGGAGTTCAGGAGGAGGATAAACGAATGCATTCCTTTCATCCCTCTTTGTTCTTGGGGGTCTCACTTCAATGGGAAAATAGAAACAATGGTGTATGATCACTATTGAAATGTGCTAAGTTAGAAGAGTGGAATAATCAAAAATCTTCATTTTGTCTGATGCTAAAGCAGTGACACAAACTTTAACCCAATAAATTTAATTCACAGCTTGAGCTGTCCACCATCCTACCCTTAAAAAAATCACAATAAACCAAAAAACCCAGAAATTTTAATATATATAAAAAGTAACCATTAACATCGATATTTTAACAAACATAAATGCAACCTTGATCCCAAAACTTTGATTCCAGTTGCAGCTCCGGCACTGTAACCATAGAAATAATCCAATTCCCTCCCACTGAAACGTTGTTTGTCCTTGATCGTTATTTTTCTTAATTGAAATACTTGAGCCACTTGGAAGCAAATTGCTTTGCAGCACAAGGCACTGCAGAAAAGTTGCTTCATTTTGTAACCTGCTGGTACACCCTGTCCTACATTCCCCCAGTTTTCTGGGAAGCTCCTTAAAGGCATCTTTAATTTTTAACAGCTCCCTGGAAATGTGAGGCAGAAGGAAAGGTAGGGCAGGATTTTGGGCATCCCGTTTTTGACAGGGCTCTTTGAACTCTGCAGCTGCGGTGGCGTTTGAGGAGCGTCTGGGATTGCACTCTCACCCAAGCACCCTTCAAAGCAGCAGTTCCAGCAGGGATGGGGAGTTATTTCAATTTTCCAACGGGGGGGTGCCCTGTGAATGTGCAGCTGCTGTCCCGGGAGCTGCCAGCACCGAGCACTGAGCACAGAGATGGAGATCCCTCCCTGCAGCGTCTGGAACGTGTGTGTGCAGGGCTCAGGTGAGCTCAGGTGAGATCAGGTGTGTGCTGGTGTGTGCAGGGCTCAGGTGTGTTCAGGTGTGTGCAGAGCTCAGGTGTGTGCAGAGCTCAGGTGAGCTCAGGTGAGCTCAGGTGTGTGCAGGGCTCAGGTGTGTGCAGAGCCCAGGTGAGCTCAGAGCTCAGGTGTGTTCAGGTGTTTGCAGAGCCCAGGTGTGCCCCTGACCTCACCTGTGCACACCTGAGCTGCTTGGAGAGCACCCAGGCTGGCTGCTGGCTATTCCATGGATATTTCAGAGGTCTGAGCCCGTGCCCAGGTGTATTTTTACCAGTAAATGCACCTGCCTTTGTTCGGTGCAGTTGGAATTGTGCCTCAGCAGCGTGCTGAACAAACTCCCAGCACAGCAGCACAGAGATTTTCCAGCACAGATTGGCTCGCTGGGACTGAGAGAGCCCTGGGATTGTCATTTCCTCAGTGGAGTGGATTGATGTGACACCTGAAATGACAGCCAGGAATAGATCTGAACTGCCACCTTCATCCTTAATTAGTACAAGTAATTCTTTTGAACAAAATATGGTTATCATCGCCTTCATCCAGTCCCACTGAGATTAAAGAGTGCTTCAAATTCGCTTTTTTTTTGTCCCAGGGGTGGGATAATCCCTGTAATTACCTCGTATTATCCACTGATATTCGTGTATCATCTCTGGGATCTTCTGCAGATCACTCTGAATATTCAAACAAGTCTTGCTGAGACGCTTCTCGTCCAACAGCTGGCTCTGGTGGAAATGGTTACTTTGATATAAAAGTCTCCTCATTGCTCGTTAAATACATGAAAAGGCTGTCAAACGTTGAGTTTTAAACTCATTGAGAGATTTAAAATAGTTTAAGTAGCGTGTGTATAAAGATTTTACCTATTTGTTGCTCCCATTTTGAATTTAGTGCTTCACACCAGGAAGTCTTTTCACTGTGGGATTTAATCAGAGCAAAACGAGGAGAATAAAGAGATTTTCATGATTTCAGGAAGAGCAGGGAAGGGCTGCTTGGTGTCATGTATGGCAGGAAGTTTTCACCTCTGTGGAGAGAGAAAACAGAAAATGTCATATATGCTGTGAACTTCAACAAATATTCCTCTCTGAGATCTGTTCTCCTCACAGCTGGTGCCCTGTGAGTTCCAGGAGGGGCTGGCAGTGCTGAGCCCATTTCCTGCTGCTGAAATGTCAGTATTTCAGATGAAGAAATGCAATTTCTGCAGTGCAGACATGGGGCTGGGCTGGGTGCCGAGCTCCAGCAGCTCCCCAGGACCTGCAGGTGAGTTGTATCTTGGTTTTATCTCATTTTATTCTCCAAGTTCAGTGTCCAACCTGCCAGCTCTGGGTTCCTCAGGAGCTGCAGGTGAGTTGTATCTTGGTTTTATCTCATTTTATTCTCCAAGTTCTGTGTCCAACCTGCCAGCTCCGGGTTCTCCAGCACCTGCAGTGAGATTTATCTTGGTTTTATCTCTTGTTTTTCTCTAAGTTCTGTGTCCAACCTACCAGGTCTGGGTTCCCCAGGACCTGCAGGTGAGTTTTATCTTGGTTTTATCTCATTTTATTCTCCAATTCTGTTCCCAGCCTGCCAGTTCTGGGTTCTCCAGAACCTGCAGATGAGTTTTATCTTGGTTTTATCTTGGTTTTATCTCATTTTTTTCTTCAGTTCTGTGTCCAGCCTGCCAGGTTTGGGGTCCCCAGGACCTGCAGGTGATTTTTATCTTGGTTTTATCTCATTTTTCTCCTCCAGTTCTGTGTCCACCCTCCCAGATTCTCTCCTCCATTCCCTGGTTGCATTTCTGGGGCTGGAGCTGCGGCGTGTCCTGGGTTCTGGGCTGGAAAAGGATTGTTGTGTGTGCAGAGCTGGAGCAGCTGGGCCAGTGGAGGTGTCCCTGCCATGGATCATCCTGTGTCCCCTCCAGCCCAAACCTGCAGTTGTCTGATTCTACTTGTAAACATCTTTAAAAAGCCACCAAATAACCCCCAAATCTATTTGCACAGCTCTTTTTGTTAGCACAGACAGCTGGAATAAATATGGACAGCCCCAGAAGTTGTGTGGGACAGAAAAAAATTAGTTCTTATTTGAGTGAAATAAAAATTATAATAATGAATTTGATTAGCAGTGGTGTGTGAGCAATCCTTTTCCTTCCTCGAGGTGCCTGACTCGTGTAAAAATGATTAAAAGTTTGATTTACTGGGCAGGCTGTGGATTTAACTACCATTACCAAATGGCAGCCATGGTTTATGAGCAGTTAAAATGCAAATATTTGTTCTCCCATCCCACTGCTGGGTTTGGTTTTACTGCACACTCATCATGAAGCTGCAGCACCAGCTTTGCTAGATCTTAGTTAGCGAAATAACAAAACAAAATAACCCCCCAAAATAACAAAAACCAAACACCAACCGCTCATTTATTCACCCTCCCTACATTTATATTCATGTTTGAATTTAAAACTCACCTTCCACAAATATTCTTCATTACCTGTCCCCACAAAGGTTCTGCCTGATAAATTAATTGGCTTTGAAGGAAGCAAATTCAAAGAGAAAAAGCAAATTCCACTTTGGGTTTTCCTTTTCCCCTCTCCCACCCCTGAGGCCCCTCACCTCTGACAGGAATATTTTAGATTTATTTCATATTTTATATTTCCCAGCCTGCCTGGGGATGTGTTGATTTCCCGAGGTGGAGAGGGAAAACATCCAGAATAGGGCAATTAAATGATTTTATGTCCTAATTCTGACACAATAACACACCAGTTATCAGCTAACATGATCTTTAAAGCTGCTTGATCCTTAAAGCTACTTGTAAAGCTTTTATTGAGCAGAATAAATCAGCCCAGACCCAACCTTTTGCCACAGCCACTGCTGGGGAGCATCTCTGAGTGATCAATCAGGAGCAATTTACTGAAAACTCCCAGCACACCTCCCCAAGTTTTGGCTTGGAAAAATGAACTGCTGGAAGAGAGTTCAAATATTTCTTGGAAATTAGTCCTCACATCCCAGCTGGAAATGAGGAGATTTCAGGGAAATCCTTGGGGTGGGCAGGGGCTCCTCACATTCCCAGGGATCTGAAAATCAGGAGATTTTGGGGAAATCCTTGGGATGGGCAGGAGTTCCCTGCCCTGAGCCCTCCCAGCACAGAAACATTCTGCTCAACACCCACCCCTGAACCCCAATTCAATAAAAACCTCACAGCAAAAGAGCAGGGAAGGGAAAGGTGCCCAGATGTTCCAGCTCTCGTCAGGGGCTGACAGAAAGGGAACATAAACCCTCTGTGGTCCAAAGGCAGCAAAAACAAACGGGAGATTTCCTCTCCTCGCTCTGAGAGCAGCTCAGGATGGAGCTGGCACGGGGAAAGAGCTCCAGAGCTGCAACTGGCAGAGTTTGCACCTCTGGAATTGTCTGGGGGAGCATCAGCTCTGTCCCCACGCTGGAAATGTGAATCAAACCTTTCTGTGGCTGGAAAATGTGAATTAAACCTTTCTGGGGCTGGTAAATGTGAATTAAACCTTTCTATGCCTGGTAAATGTGAATTAAACTTTTCTGGGGCTGGTAAATGTGAATTGAGCCTTTCGGTGCCTGGTAAATGTGAATTGAACCTTTTTATGTCTGGTAAATGTGAATTAAACCTTTCTGTGGCTGGATGGAGCTCTGGGGATTACACCTCCTGCACAGCTGCTCTCCAGATGTGCAGTGACAAACGGGGACACGGACACTCCTCAGGGTGGGGGATAAAAATCCTCTGTGCTCTGAGAAAACCACAGTTCTAATCCACAGACAGAAAACTTTTACATTAATAACATCTCTATCACATCTGAGATCCCGTGGATGTCACCATCAGGTGGGAATGTTTGGTTGTGCAGAGCTGCCATGGTTTGACACTGTTTATTTTCATTTGGGACACTCCCCAAAACCCAAAGGGGAATGAGGGAATTGCTGCATTGAAAGCAGACCCCATCATTCATTTATTACCTCTCTGCCTACGACAGACACTTGGAGATTTTAAATTAATTCCACTTAACATTTAAACATGCTAAATGTCTGTAAACACAAGGCTCGCCCGAGCTGGGGTGTTTAACAAGGTGCTAATTGTATTTATTCCTGAAATGCAGTGCCTGGCTGGAATCCAGCCCAGGCTGGACCTTTCTGCAGGCGTTGCACCAGAAACGGGGGGAATTCATCTCTGCCCAGGAAAAGGTGGCTGGGAGCAAGAATTCAAAATGCAGCAGTGTTTTCAGGATTAAATACCTGGTATTTGTACGGCTGTCTTGGGTTACAGCACAGGATGTGATCAAAGGTTTCTGTTCTGTCACCATCTGTTGAGACCAGGTGGGGCAGTGTTCTTTATTTCCAAAGAGATATCTCCTGTTAATGGGCCATCCATTGAAACCAGCTGGGGCAGAGTTGTTTATTTCCAAAGGGGACATCTCCTGTTCATGGCCATATTTTATAAACCAGCTGGGGCAGTGTTCTTTATCTTTTCACAACCCATCCTTCCTGCAGGGAGTTCTCTTCTGCTCATGGCCATTGAGTCCCACTGTGGCACTGATAAAATTACTGCATCCCATGGGGAGATGCTCCAGCCAGAGGGAAGAGCCCAACATTTCCTACCTAGATAAAAACTGAGATTTTGGGACACTAAGGCAGCCCTCGTTCCCCTGGACTCCAGAGGAAAACCAGACTTCTCCACATCATCACTGGATCTCTGGAGGGAAACTGCCCCTTGTCCAGGAGCACTGCTCCAACTGAAGCACATCTGTCACTGCAGGAGGATGCAGCCACCATTGAATGGCACTGCTGCCAACACCCTGACTGACTGACGGCTGTCAGCTTGGATTCTGACTCTGGCAGGGTTTGGGCTTTGTTCTTTGTAGTGCTGTATTTCTATTTTAATTTCCCTAGTAAAGAACTGTTATTCCTATTCCCATCTCTTTGCCTGAGAGCCCCTTGATTTCAAAATGATAATAATTTGGAGGGAGGGTGTTTACATTCTCCATTTCAAGAGAGGCTCCTGCCTTTCTCAGCAGACACCTGATCTCCAAAGCAGGACACTGGCCAGGGTGGGATGGGAGGAGGAGGAGGGGAGGGAAGCTCACAGATCTGGAGCTGCTGCTTTGCTCACACATGAAATGCAATTTCTGCAGAGGTTGGTAGCCAACACTCCAGCTGGTTGGAGCTCTGCCTGGAATGGATATTTCTTAATGAATCTTTTAAGCAAAAGCCCTGAAACACTCAAAACTCATCTGGAGTGCAGTGAATTGGGAGTTTTATCCAAATCCTATCAAAGACTCCCAGCAAAGCACAGTAAGTGGCACATTTAGCTCAGATTATTTATTTCCAAATACACTAAATGCAGTTTCCATAAGCAAAGAACTATTAGATCACTCTTATTCTTTCCAAGGGATATTTCACCAACTTCACCTTCAAGAGAGGGAGGCAGGCAATGGCAAACTTAAATATTCGAGGCAACAGAGCCTGAACAGTGGTGAAAAAAGAGTGATACAGATGGCAAAAGTGATGTCAGAAAATCACCTGAGCCTTCCAGAGGAACCCCCTGGAGATGCAGCAGGGCCAGTGACAGCAGAAATTTGAATTAAAAGGGAACTGTGAGTGTTTAACATAGCAATTGTACATCTCCATTTAACTGCAGGTATTCATTCAGAGGGAGCACACAGTGCTGGGTAATCACATTTTCACCCTGCAAAGTGTCACAGTCATCAGGGCTGTTTGGAGTAATTTACCATGGCCAAACTGGGACAAACTGGTTCCCAGTGCTCTGCTTTCTCCTCAGGTGTGGGACAGGTGACATCCCCACCCTGCCACAGCCAGGGCACAGCTGTGCCAGCTGCAGCCTCTGCAACAAAACTGCAAGAGGGGCAGGGCTGGCTCAGCCTGAGACACCACAGCAACCTCACCAGCTAATTTCTCTGAAGAAAAAAAAAATTAAAAAGGAAAAAAAATAAAAATCTGTGTAGCTCCAGCTCCCTCAGGTTTCTGTCAGCCAGGGCTGTGCTCTGACACACAGAGCTTATTCAGGCACCATTTCTTCTTGGTTTCATTCCAAAGCAGCACAGAAATGGCTTTTACCTGCAGAGAAAATGAAAACCTTCCAGCAAAGCTCTCACCCCATTTGGGACACGTTCACTGCAAGAGATGGATCTGTTCTGGGATCCTCGCCTTCCCTTTTTGATATCCAAAAAATAAAACAGCTGCAGGCAGCAGGAGGAATTCTGCTTGTGGTCCTGGCAGCACCAGGGCTGGGATGGGATGGTGAGGATGAGGATGGTGAGGATGATGATGGTGATGATGGTGGTGATGATCATGATGCCTTGGAAGGTTGGGCTGTGGTGCCTGAGCCCCAGAAACTACAGGGGGATAATAAATAAATAAACAAACAAACAAACAAATCAATCAATTAATCAATCAATCAATAAATATGCTACATTTACAGGATCCAGCTGGCCAACTCTGCAATGCATTCAAGAGAAATGTGGGGAAGAGAGAATGTGCAGCAGGGTAATCCCCACCAGAAGGGTGTAAAATATCTTTCTGTCACAAACACTGAGCTGTCAGTAGCCTAAAAATAATAAAGACAGATCTCAGTTTCTGTCAAATCAGACTGACACAAAAAACTTGAATATCAGTGTAAAAAGGGGGAAAAAATCAATGTCAATCCATTTCTCCACTCAAAAGCAACAATCTAACAAGACAATTTGAGCTTTAGCATGAAAATGATTACTGAGAGTTCTTTCAATGTGTTCTGCAAGAAACTGAACCGAAGGGATTCACTTCAAAAGTGCCACTCTGCTGAGATTTCCATGAGGCCTCTGTCATTTCCAGAGGCAGCAGGCACACAGAGCCATGGATCCTGCAGCCACTGCTGCTCTCCTGATAAAGCAAAGCCAGAGGGACTGGGATTGATGCAAATGAGGGAGATTTCCTCCCGGGGCTGAATAACTCAGGGCCACCCGTGATTTCACAGCTCTCGGTGCCAGCTGTGGCCTCTGGGCAAGGAGAAGTTGTGCAGCTCAGTCTCAGCTGCTGGAGCTCACCAGGCTGGTCCTGCAGAGACAGAAGAGCCCCAGCAGAGCACACTGTCCTCATTCATCATCCAGGGGAGCCCCAGCACGGCCCAGCCCCGCTCTGAGCACTCAGGAAGGTCTCAGTGACACAGCCAAGCACAGCCAAGCCACATCCATCTCCAAAATAAATCCAGCGAGAACAAACCAGCAGGGAGGATCAGCAGCTTGGTCCAGGGTGAGAGGGAAGGGCTCAGCATCACTGCCCATGTCCTGAGCTTTGTCCTGCCCAGCTCTGGTGTGCTGCTGCTCCCCAGGGATCCTGCTGCCCCTTCTGGGGCTGCCCTTGGGGTGCACAAAGAGCCCTGCATTCCTGAGCCCAGCACAAAGAGCCTCTGCACCCCTGAGCCCAGCACAAAGAAACCTGCACCCCTGAGCCCAGCACAAAAACCCCGTGCACCCCTGAGCCCAGCACCAACAGCTCTGCACCCCTGAGTCCAGCACAAAAACCCCCTGCACCCCTAAGCCCAGCTTTATAATTCATTTGAGCTTAGTCCACTCAAAGGGCACAGCCTGAAGGGATGACCAGACCCTGGTCCTGAACCCAAGCCCTGGAAGTTGAAGACAAAATCTGTTCCAGTGTTTGATTTCCATGCAGTAAAGCAGGAAACAGGTTAAAATCACCAGGAGTCACTGGTGCAGCCACACTCTGGTGGAAGCAATGGAAATTCTGCATCAGCTGCTCCAGTCACATAAATCATCCCGGATTCTGGCAGTGGGCAAGAGGAAAATCAAATCCCACCCAGTTATCAACTGAAGGATATCTTTAATTGCTTGGTGGCCCAAAGCAGAGCTCGGCACGGCCCAGCAGAACCTGCAGGGGCTTCAGGTAGAAAAGCAGCTCTGTGGAAAGGTCAGCAGCTCCTCACACGCCCTGTCAGCTCCCATCCAGCTCAAGGGAAAGCAGCAAATCCATCCTGCCCCAGCAGATCCTCTGGGTGACTCCATGGGAATGCTCCACACACATAACAACAAACCTCCTCCATTATTGAAGGTGCAAATCTCATTTTTTCTCCCTGCAGTATTTGGAGACTGGAGCCATTTTGCATTGCCAGGCTGCACCAAATGGTTTTCATGATTTACAGTAATTTCAAAATTATAAGCCGCGCCTGATTATAAGCCGCACGTCCCGGTAGCCAGGCAGACCACGGGATTTGTCCATATATAAGCTGCACCCGAATATAAGCCGCATTTATTTATTTTTTTTAAAGTGAGGATCCATGTGCTACAAAGTAACAAGTTAGTAACAGAATGGTGCCAGCGCGGGGTCTGGTGTCGGGTGCTCAAGTTGCAAACAGTTTTCATAGACCAGCCAAGCCTTTAAAGGCAGCCCCATGCGCCCTCCCCGGCCGGCTCTCACTTCTGGGTTGGCATTTCACTGGGATTTGTCCATAGATAAGCCGCACCTGATGATTAGCCGCACTACTGGGATAGGATGGATTCTTCAATGAAAAAGGTGCGGCTTAGAATCGTGAATTACTGTATATATAATATTTTAACCAAGCTGCTTTAATTCTTAACTTTTATAATAAATAAATCTCAAACCAGAAACCAAAAGCACTTCATGCACGTGGCCCCGGGTGGCACAAGTCCATGGAATGGCCATCAGGGAAGTGGCCTTTGGGCTTCCTGCACTTCACTCCTTCAGCCACACTGGCTGCTCGTGCTCATGGGAAACAGCTGGGAAACAGCTGGAAATGCTGCAGTAAATCCCATGTGAAGCCCAGCTGGCAATGTCAGGCTGAGCTCAGCCCCAGCTCACAGGCCCAGTTCCAAACGTGGTTTCAATGCCAAAAGAAACCAGGATGGGGCTGGTTCTGCCTCGCTGTTTGCTGGGGTTGTGCTCAGAGCCTCTCCCAGGCTGGGATAAAACACTGCTAGAGTCATGAATAAGCAAAGCTCTGTCCTGGTCTGAGCCACAGCACAGAGAGGAAATTGCAGACATATCACAGCTGACAGGGCTAAGCAATAGGTGATTCAGATAAGTGGGGTTGGAATAAAATATGATTAAAGCAGTCTCTGCCATCCAGCTTTGATTTAGGAGCACAAAGTGCAAACTGTTCATCTCCTGTCTAGAGGCAGTAAATCAGCTGATAAGAGAGGGGAAATGGCACTGGGGTGCCAGAAAAAGCAAATCTCCATGTGCCAGCCCAGAGCTGAGGGGAGGGGGAATCCCAGAGCAGGAGCAGCCAGCCCAAGCTCAGCAGTGTCTGTGCCAGAGGAGGGAGGACAAAAAGCATCAACAAGCAAAGCCCTGGACCTCTGGGAGCCCAGCACATCCCTCTGGCTGCCCTGGATGTTTCCAGACCCTGGCAGGGGGCTCAGAAGCCTTGGCACAGAGCCCAAGACCCCTGTGCCTTTGATTGCAACCCTGAGGGAAAATTACCACCTTTGTATGAAGAGTTACAAGTCACACAAAATATGCAGAGTATAAGTTAGATTATCACAAGGTGAAAAAGTAAAAATTTTAAGATTTTTTTAGAATAGGGGTTTGGGGTCAAGATGGAGGAATTTGGAAATTCTGTCCTTTCTCCTTCTTCTTGGCATCCACCTTCTGGATGATGGTGGCACTTTTGGATTGGTTTAGAGCAGAACTGGACTGTACAATATTGGTGATGGGTATTAGAAGATAACTTCAAATAATGTTCATGTAGTTTGTAGTATAAAAGACAATGAGGGTGGGCAGTGTGCCTGGGATGACCTGAACAGACCCAGTCTGGGCAGGGAAATAATTTGTTAATAAGATAAAATAAACAACTCTGGAAACTGCAGAAGACAACTCCTGACTCTTTCTTCGGTGCTCGGGCTGGAAAACAGAGATTTTAAACTGCACAGGTGTCACCTCCAGCTCCTGAGACACCACTGACATGGAGGAGGGAGGGAAAGAGGGAATATCACAAGAGCTCTGCCCCAAGGCACCTTCCCTGCTCAGTTTTCTTTTGGTTTTGGCAGCACGTCACAGAACTGACGTGTTTCAGAGCTGCTGAGGAGCCTGCAGGGACTCTGGGGTTCTGCAGGAGGAAACACCAGCAATTCCCCTCCAGTTCTGGGTATAACCAAAGTTTATTTCCATTTACTTCAGGTCTGGTTGCCCTCCTCAAAGATGGAACCCATCCCAGCCCAGGGGGCATCACCAGCAAGGGAAGAACCCAGCACAGCTCCCCCTTCTCACTGTGGGAAAACAAGGGAGAAAGGGAAAAAACCCCAACAGAGCACTTGTTTGATTGAGCTACAAGTGCATGAATAAAGCAACTTGAGACTGAAAAAACTGGAGAATCCAAATCCTAACTTACTCTTGAATCCAAATCCTAATTCACGCTTGAATCCAAATCCTAACTCACATGTGAATCCAAATCCTAACTCGCTCTTGAATCCAAATCCTCACTCACTCTTGAATCCAAATCCTAACTCACTCTTCCTCTCAAAGCTTGCATTTTTCAATGTTCAGCTGAACATTATTTTGGTTCCATTGACTGATAGGCAACCCAATCACCGGGTGTTTGCCAAAACTGGGTGTTTTTCACCAAAACCATGCTGTCCTTCACCGCTACAGCCTGGCACAGAGCTCTGCTCCCGAGGCAGCTGTGCCAGGGGTGGTTTCACACTCCCAGGAGCACAATGCACACAAAACCTCTCAAATCTGGCAAACACCCCTCCCCAGCTCTGTGCTCACAGGGCACTTCTCTGAGAGTATCTAACAAAGGGAATTCCATGGAAAATTCCAGATGCAGCAGGAGACACCATTATTGTGCTCCCTCCTAAAAATCCTGATTCCATTCAAACTCCATCCTGCAGACCCTGGGCTGCTCAGGGCAAAGCTCCCCCACAGCCACAGATTTCAGATATGCACCAGGACAAGGTCTCTATTTTAAATTAAATCACCAGACTGAGGGTAAAATATAAAATAAATAAAATAAAATACTGAGCTGCTGAGGAACAGACCAGGGATGGAGCCATGAACCACAATTGGAATTTCTTAGAGAAACAACAAAGCAAAAGGAGTGAGAAAGGAGCTGAATGGGTGAAGTGAAGGGGATAATGCTGCATTTTCCACAAAAGCCTACAAGCAGATTAGTTGCCAGCACCATTCTTGCAGCAGGGTGGTTTGGTAATTATTTTGTTCTTCACCAATCTTGTAAATGAGAAATGATAATGAGAATCCCTGCACTCTGCTGCACAATTAACAACACTTTTTGCCCTCACCTTTTACCTGCATGACATGCAAATCCTTTGAGGGGTTCGTGGGATGGGGCTGCACCCCCAGCAGGGCAGGGCAAGGACTGGAACTGGGAGAATCCCTCAGGGCTGGAATTCTCGACGTGCAAAGCCACACTGTCACTGGGAATAAAGGAGGCATGAAAGGGATTCCCAGTCAGGGATTTTTTTTCCAATTTTTAAACAAAAATATCCTTCATTAAGGGAATAAAGCTTAGAGCTTGAGGGACATCAGCAACACGAGATCCTGGCTCTGCCAGGAGCAGCCACCACTGAGCACAGCAGCATCCTCTGGACACAGCACATCCCTCTTGCAGGGGCATTGTGCAGCTGAGGTGGATTTTTGTTGAGTTGCTGAGCCTGGGAATGCCAGCAAAGCCCATCAGGTTTATAAACCCCATGTCATCGGCACTCCAGCTCTGTGGAAAAAGCCTTACCTGCTGTTCCAACTGAAGTCAGCAGTTCCAAGGAGGAGAGGAGGGAAGGGATAGAAGGTGTGAGCAGATCCAAGCCTTGCTGATTTAGCTGAAATCTCCTGTTCCACTGTGGGAAGCAGCATTAGGCTGCACTGGAGCTCCTGGCAAAGCCACTCACCCAGGGAAAATCCATCAGTTCCACCAAGCCAGCTGAGGCTCCTGGGCCACAGCTGGGGTTTTACCAAGGCCTGGGCACAGCACAAGGCGGGATTTAGGGCATGAACACCTGCAGCCCTGGGAGAGCCCAGCTCACACTTGCACCTTCACACAGAGGAGTTTCCCTGTGTCACTCCTGTTTCCAGCCTGACCTGTGGCATTTCCAGGTCACTGTGGGACCATCATGGGCTTCCCTTGCTCCAAGGATCCCAAACCCTGGCATCCAGAGTCCCTTCCTCGGGGCTCCTTTTCCCCGAGGTTGCTGCAGAGGATGGGCAGAGCAGCAGGGACAATAATCCATGAATCCATCCCTGCAGTCACTGCAGAGGCTGCCCACGAACACCAAACCCCTCCTGGAGGGGTCTCAGTGTCCTGATGGGACTGCAGCACCCCCAGGCAAGGCGGGACCAGCTCCAGCCTCGTTAATCCCAGCCCACCGCGGATGCTAAGCCAGGTTTAGCAGCCCGGGAGCGAGCCGGGTTTGGAGCGTGGGACAGAGGGAGCTGTGCGGAGAATTACCAGCAGCTCAGATGGGAGCGGGATGAACGAGGGATGGAGAGCAGGAGCTGAGCACAGCCGCGCCGGGACAGACACCTGGGCACCTGAAACCAGAAACGTGCACCGGGGCAAAGCCGAGCCCGGCTCACAGAGATCACTGCAGTAAAGCCCTGAGCAGCTTTCATCTTTGCCTGTCGAGAAGCTTCCGGCTGGTGAATGTGGTGAACCTGGTGAATGTGGCCCATGCCGCCCGGAGCGGGGCTCCGCAGGAGCCCGGCGGTGCCAGCAGTGACAGCATGGTGACACCTAGTGACACCCGGAGCCGCACGGAGCGGGTGCAGCTCCGCAGGGACCGCACAGCCTGCGGCGGGACAGCGAGGGATGCAGCTGCAGCGCTCCAGTGCATCACTCCCAGCTGCATTGCTCCAATTGCATCGCTCCAACAACTGCATTGCTCCAGCTGCATTGCTCCCACTGCATCGCTCTAGGTGCATTGCTCTGGCTGCATCACTCCAGTGCATCACTCCCAGCTGCACTGCTCCAGCTGCATTGCTCCAGCTGCATTGTTCCAACTGCATAGCTCCAGCTACATTGCTCCCAGCAGCATCACTCCTGTTGCACTGCTCTAGGTGCATTGCTCCCAGCTGCACTTCCCTGGCTGCATCACTCCAGCTGCATTGCTCCCACTGCATCGCTCTAGGTGCATTGCTCTGGCTGCATCACTCCAGTGCATCACTCCCAGTTGCACTGCCCCAGCTGCATTGCTCCAACTGCATCACTCCAGTGCATCGCTCCCAGATTCATTACTCCAGCTGCACTGCTCCAACTGCAATACCCTGGCTGCATCACTCCTGTTGCACTGCTCCTGGCTGCACTGCTCCAACTTCACCACCCCAGCTGCACAGCCCAGCAGAGTTTTCCAGGCGCAGGATGGGCCCTGAGCTGTGCAGCCACCCCAATGCCCATGTCACCGGGTCACACATGCAGGGGTGTCACAGCTCCAGCATGCTGCATGCCCATGAGCTCAGCACCCCCGGGTGATGCATTCCAGGGAAATGTTCACCTAGGAGTGAGAACACCATGTGGAACACTGCAAATGTGTCAGGAAAAGCACATCCAGCCATTGTCTGGGTACTCACAGTGATGCTGGGATTAGGAAATAAATAGGGAAGTGCATTACCCTTGTCATCACCTGTCTGTGCTTAAGAAAAACCTCTGCTGGTTTAGTCCCTACTCCAGAAGAGTTTTGCTGAACCAGGACTTAGTAAAAGCATGAGAAATAATTTCAAATATTACCAGTTTTACTGAGGGAGAAACTATTTTTGTGCGTCAAACCATCTACTCAGAAACAAGCACTGAAACCCAAATGATGTTCTGGGGAGCCTCAATGACTGATTTTAGAGATCAGTCAGGAGCAGGTGACAGGATGTGATCTGTTAATGGAGAATATTGGTCACCAGTGGCTCTGGTGAACACAACTTCTGGGAATGTGTTTGGATCAGAAGGGACCTCAAATCCCACTCAGTGCCACCCCTGCCATGGCAGGGACACTCCCACTGTCCCAGGGACACCTCCTACTGTCCAACCTTGGACATTCCAGGGATCCAGGGGCAGCCACAGCTGCTCTGGGCACCTGAACCAGCCCTGCCCACCCTGCCAGGGAAGGATTGATCCCCAATATCCAACCTGAATTCTCCTTTCAGTCTGAAGCCATCACCCCCTGTCCTGCCCCTGCAGCTCCAGGTCAGGTTCTCTCTCTGCTTCCCTTTCCCAGCCCAGGAAGGATGAACTCCCTCACTCCCTGCAGGATTTGCAGCCTTTGCCTGTTATGTGAGCAGCAATGACTGACTGTTTCCCATTTCCTTTATGCTGTGGCTCAACAATTCCAATTCAAAGTAGTAATAATGATAATAATAATAATAAATTTTCAGTATGGGAGTCCAGAATCGACTGTTAACTCTTTATCCATGACAGAGCCTTGCTCTAGAAGAAAACAAAACGCTGCTACAATGCCCTTCCAAAGAATTGACTGCAATAATTATTTCCCATTCCACGAGAACCTCCTCAGCTGTTCACGGGGTTTTGCTGTGATTGCTGAAAGCTGCAAACTCTGACACAGAAACACACGAATTCCCTTTTATTTATTTTTTTTTTCTCCTTTCTGGAAATAGCACAGGGAAAAAGCCCTCTCTGTTCTGTGCCACCTCCCGAGCAGATGGCGATGCAGCAGCACCTCCCCCAGCCAGCTGGGAGGATTCCTGTCCCAGGATGGGATTCCAGCCCCCGGGATGGGATTCCAGCCCCCACGGTGGGTGGGTGGGTGGGAGGTGCAGGAGTCCCCACGGGGATGTCCCCAGCCCTAACACCACCCAGCACGTTTCAGATGTGCTCCTGCCCCTCCTGAGCTCCAGCAGCTCCCAGAGCCAGCCCCTTTTCCTTCCTCTCCAGTTTATCCATCACTTTTCCCCCTCCATCAGTTCATCTCCATTCCCATTCCATTCCCATCCCCATTCCATCCCAGCTCCTGTCCCCATTCCTGTCCCCATTCCCATTCCCGTTCCTATTCCCATCTCCATTCCCATTCCATCCCAATCTCAATCCCCATCCCATCCTATCCCATCCCACCCCATCCCCATTCCATCCCAGTTCCCATTCCCATTCTATTCCCATTCCGTTCCCCAATCCCCGTCCCCATTCCATCCCAATCTCAATCCCCATTCCATCCCCATTCCCATCTCATTCCATCCTATTCCCATTCTCCATTCCATTCCCATTCCCATTCCATGCCACTTCCTGTCCCCATTCCATTCTATTCCATCCTATTCCCGTTCCCATTCCATCCCATTCCCATTCCAGTTCCTGTCCCCATTCCTGTCCCCATTCCCATCCCATTCCTATTCCTGTCCCCATTCCCATTCCCAGCCACCCCAGGCAATGGGAATTTCCCCTTCCCCTCTTCCCCTCCCATCCAGCTCTGTCCTTCATGGAAAGGACCGAACATCTCTGCAGTTTCTCAGCATCACCACCTCTCTACAGTGAGGAGTTATTGTTTCTCAGGCACCAAGCACACAGCTGGGAGAAGAGGTGTTCCAGGATGATGATTGTGCCTCTGACAGCAGGGCAGAGCAAGGGGAGATGGAGCTGGCTCTGTCCACCCTGCTGGGTCAGAAATTCAGCACAAAGGAGAGACATCCCCTCCTGGGGCTGAAACCCCTGCACCAGGTCAGCTAAAAACAACCCCGGAGCAACAAACCAACAACTGAGATTGCAGCCATCAATAACAATAAATACACAACAGCCTCCTCCAAAATTAACTCATGAAAAACCAGGCACTGCAAACATCGCTGCTCACACACTGCAGCACCAGGAGCTGCAGCACAGAACAAGGCCTGGACTGAATTCTACCAAAGCTCTGCTTTGCTGGGCTTTTTCCTGGGTTTTTCTGAAACGCTGGCAAAGCAACAGCTGCTGGTTCTGATCAAGACGAGACCACACTCAGGCACTTCAAACATTCTCCATTCTGCAAAGCACAAAGGGGTTTAAACAGATTATATCTGTATACAGACAAGCACCTGCTTGGCAATAATTATCCTCTAAACAGAAATTATCCTCCAACATTTGTTGCTGCTGTATAAAAGGAGCTCTGCTCTGATCAATAATTAGAAATCAATTACAGAGCTCTGTGTGCCAGTGATGATTGCTCTCGTGACTTGGGCACCTCTTACCAGTATTTGTAAAGGTGTTAATCCATCTTAATAATTCTTAAATCATGTATGAACACAGAAGTGCCCGTGGCATTATTCAATTCCTATTTAAGTCCAAGAAAAGCTGCCTGTTTAAATTACACAGGAGTTAAATTTCCCCTGAAAGGCACTTTGAAGTGACTCTGTGCAAATACACATTTGCCACGAAACCACCTCTTTTTTTTTTTAAACAGGTAACCTGGCAATGCTGCTCTGATTCAGGCTCTGGAATTCTGCTTTCATTCTCCCCAGGATGTGATTTATAATTTTTGCTTTCCTTACCAATAAATCCCAAGGCCACGGCAGTGCCTGGCAGTGCCCAGGTCTGCAGTGATGGGCACTAATGGGATGTGCTCACATCTCAGCCCCGTTGACTCACATAAATCCCATTTCTCTCACTTCCAGGGGCTGCTTCACTCTTCATTTCTATTACAGGAGCTCTGGTGACCCAAGAATGTTGGAGTATTGAGCAATGCACATTCAGTTGTCAAAAATGTGGCAGTTTCTTTCCTGGAAAAGCAGAGCTGAATTCAGATTGCTGGAGAATCGTGGCTCCAGGAACAGCTCCCCCCATGCAGCCTGGACAATGTCCTGGAGCCTCATTTGTGACCCAGGGATGGGAATTTCTGTGCTCTCAGAGAGAATCCAGGGCTTCCTCTCCCAATAGATTCACACCTTTCCAATTGTCACATTTTTCCTTGCTCTGTAAGAAGACAGCCCTACCTGTAACTCTCAGGTACTGCAGCTGGAGCTAAACTGGTCCTCAGGCTCCAATAAAGAACCAAAAAATAGGGTTGGGCTCACTTTTCAGCAGTAGAGACAATTTTCCTGAGTGGCTCTTTGGACTCCAGGTACAGCCCAGGGATCCTACAAGACCAGATTTAAATCAGATTTAAAGACCAGATTTAAATCCAGCAGCAACTGCTGCAAACCCAACCAAGGTTTTGTCTTCCACCACAAAGCCCTGAACACCCCAGCACAGCCAAAGGGAGGGTCACAAGAACCACCCCAGGATGCAGTTTCAGCTGAACTGAAACAGGCACATCAGAAAAATTTAGATTACACTGAGAACACAGGGCTCAGCCTCCCAACAGCATTCATCAGAATGAAAACTCTGCATTATTTCAAACCCTAGTTGAAGAGTTTTTAAAAAGGCCTCAGAAGTTGGTTCATGTCTATTTGAAAATGTGATTTTGTTCAAAGTTGCTTTTCTAACAGAACAAAAGAAGGGGGGTTTTATTTCCCTTGCCAACTTCAGCACCCACAAAGTCCCAAGGGCGTGGAGAAAAGGGGAAGGAGAAGCAGAGAGTGCCCAGTGAGCTGTGACAGCGGGACACTGCAGGTTAATGACAGGGCACTGCAGCCCAGAGGGGTCAGCCCAGGTTAATAAAACCCTCCTGTGCTTTTCTGCTCCACATTTTGCTTTCCCTCGGAGCATCCCTTTCTCCAGAATGGGAGGAAAGAGATTTCCCCTTCCCAAGCCTTGCAGCAAGTCACCCTCTGGGTGAGTGACAGCATTAATTCCTTTATTCCTGCTTTGGAGCAAACAGCCAAAGGATTGAAAACCATCTCATGGAATTATTCAGAGCACTGCTAATATCAGGAGTTTATGTGCTTTTCCTTACTCTGGACACTGAAATGGAAACATCTCCCAGGCTCTTCCCCTGCTAAATTACTCCTCAGCCACCTTTGCTTATCTCTATTGTTTCTGAGAAAAACCTGTTCCTTGGCAGACATCTGCTCTGGTGATAAAGTGTGATTGAAAAGCTCGGCCTGTCAGATAGGAGCTGTTATCACAGCCTGCTCTGGAGCTGTGGAATTACACCGGATAACGGCAGCTCCAAATAGCCCTCCTCTCAAATGAATTTATGAATGGCCTTTGCCAGATCTGAGGATAAACTTGTGGTAATGGGAAAGAGCTGATGGATCACCCCATCACTGATGAGGGTTGGATGTGTTTGTGCTGCACTGGGAATTTCATGGATCATGAGAAGTCCCTTTACACTAATTAAATATCATAGAGAAACTTATTCCGTTTTTAAGCAATTTATCGATTGGGATGGAGACTGGGAGCACATTCCTGTCCAGGATGGAACTGGCTGTGGGAGTGGAGAAACCTCTCCAGATCTTCCTGATCAGGGCATGGTGCTCCCAGGGCAGGCAGGAGCAGGGGCTGCTCCCACCTGGAGCCTGCTCACACCTGGGGAAAGGAAAAATCACCAGTGCCTCATGCCTGAAGCCCTCAGCAGGCACTGGAGAATCTCAGCCACACAGCAGAGCTGGGTACACACAGGGACCTCTGAGGCTGAAATGAAACACTGATCTTAAAGAAATTAGGATTTTAGTTAAAAGTTAGAAGAAACTGGGCTTGAGATAGTTACCTGAAACTTAAATAATCGATTGCCTGCCAATTTATGTTTGCTCAGCTGTGCTTGCAATGGGAAAGGATGAAACCAGTAGGTAGGGCCAAAGAACACAAACAATTGCCACCAGAAACTCATTCTTTGCAAAACTGGAGTTGCCCAAAAGCCATTTGTATTGTCATTGATAGAAAAGGTCGAGAGTTCAGGGCGAGGAAGACTCGCTTTACTTCCTCCTTTTCAGACCCCTCCCCACAAAAACGACCCCAGACTGAATTCAAGAAGCCAACCACTGCTTAATTGCCATTCCAGCTAATTACCATGGGAAGGGGGATGGGAGGGGCTGGTATTATGAATATGGATTTGTTTGAACCTTTTGTCAATAAACAGACTCTGTGATAACCTGTAATTTTGCAGTGTGTATTGGAGGGTTACCCCACGCTGCTGCCCAGCCCTGAATAAACATACACTTTCTAATTTAAATAGTTAGAGAGTCTTTTGTCCTCACAATTGAGTATCAGTGTTAGACCAAGACTCAGATTTTGGTAAATCAAAAGGGGTTCACAAACCCAGGCACCTCCAGAGAGGGATTTTTATAATCCCAGCTGTGGGCACAGAGGCATAGACACCCCCAAATCCCTTTGTCACCAAGCTAGTGCCCTGCCAGGGTGTGTGAGGACAGCTGTGCTGCCACACACACCACAGGGAATTACTTCTTGAATAAGATGCTCAGATACAACATTAATGGGATCTGACATGCCATGAGACAAACAGCAAAGCTCCAGAATTTTAAAAAGGGAGCCACGAAGCCTTGAGCAAACTCGAGACTCCCATGAAAGCTTGGCTGCCTTGATGTCCAGGACTCTGAGTTGGGATGGTGTGGGACAGACTTGTCCCCATGCAGGAGATGAAAGGTCACCCAGCCCATCCCGTCCAACAGCAAATAAACCACCACAAAATGCAACAGAGATCCTTCACAGCTCCTCTGCTCAAACACAAATCAGCTCACAACACTGAAAACCATGTACTCAAAGTGCCTGTGAAGTTTTCCTTTGGCCCTAAATAAAATCTATCAGCACAAAAACATTTTAGGATTATTTAACGACAGCAGAGTGTTTACATTCCCAGACAAGAGAATGAGTTCACACAAGTGGCCACAGTTGGCTGAACAAAATCACCTCCAGTTGGTAGGAAATTAATAATCTCATTTCTCGGGTGAATCAGCTCCTCTGAGGTGCAGCACAAACACCCTCCCTGCTCCTGGGATCTGCAGAGCAGGGCACCAGGCTATCCCTGAGATGGGCATCAAAGGAAATACGTCCAAATAATTCCACCTGGAGTAGAGCTTCATGGATAACTGTGGCACACAGGCTGGGTGCCTGCCTGGGCCTGCAGAGCCAGCCTGGCATGGGCACAGGGACAAGCCAAGCCTTTGTGGGTGCAGCTGGACCCCTTCCCGTGGGTCAAACTGCTCAGCACAACAGAAATAAAAACATTTCTCAGCCCTGATGTGAGAAAGTCAGAGTTCCAGAATGGTTTGGGACAGAGCAGCCTTGAAGCATCATGGCAGGGACACCTCCCACTGTCCCAGCTGCTCCCAGCCTGGCCTCGGGCCCTGCCAGGGATCCAGGGGATCCAGCAGATTCCACAAACACCCCAGCCTGTGTTCCAGGTGTTGGAGATGAGAGGAGGAACTGGGGGCTCCTGAATGAGGGCTCAGGGCCACAGCACCAGGAGCACACTGAGCACAAGGACTGCACAAAGGAGAGGGATCCTGCTGGGTCGGGAAAGAAAATCGAGCCAACAGCATCCCTGCTGCTATTGTCCCACAGAGAGCCACTGAAATACCGAAAACACACCCAGAAATTCAGCCATGACACTGAAAACACACCCAGAAATTCAGCCATGACACTGAAAACAGACCCAAATATTCGGCCATGACACTGAAAACACACCCAAATATTCGGCCATGAGACTGAAAACACACCGAAATATTCAACCATTCAGTCTTGCTGTGGTTACTGCAGCCCTCAGGGCCGGCAGGAGAGGGAAAGAGCAGCCAGGAATGCTTCAGAAAACCTTGATTGCAGTGGAAGTTTCCCAACACCCTAAAGAGCTCTGGGAGCAGCCACAGCATCACTGTGCTGTTTAACAACCTCCCCAGAGCTGCATTTCTGGAACAAACCTCAAGCTGACACCAGGCACTGTTTTCCTGCTTTCCCCTCTCCCACTCCCCATTTAAGAATCTTCGTCTCGGAGAACAGACACTCCATTTACATCAAGGTCATTAAAAAAATTAAAAAGGGACAAGTTCTTTGAAGTTCCTCCATCTGCTCTTACATAAGTCTGTGCAATCCCTCTGCCCAGCTCCTCCAAGGTGCCTCCAGCCCTGCTCCAGGGCAGGTCCCCAGGATGGAGAGGCTGAAGGAGCCAGGCCTGACATGCTTTATGAGTTCATTTGCTGTTATTTAGGGCTCTGCACAGCAGCACTAAATCTTCACATCCCTTTTACTGTTTTAAGTAATGCTTTAACTTCTTGGTAGCCACACAAGCTGGTGTTAATCCTTCTCTGTTTATTTGTTTAACACCCTGGGGAGCTGCAGAGCACAGCCTTTGCTAGAGGACAAGCAATCCAACCTGAGTTATGGAGCTCCACTTCTTCAAGGCACTTTTCCCAATCAAGTACAGATAACAGGACAGGAAATAAGGGGGGAGAAAATTACAAACCCCCAAATCCATGAAGTGGATTGGAGATTTGGAGATGGCTGCTTTATTTCATAAGCAGATAAAATAAAATAATTCTACCTTAGCCAGTGGAGGGAGAGGACAGGTGTCCCCTGGAATTTCCCTGCTTTTTGCTTGTCTTTCTACCAAGATCATTTCCTCCTCCCATTTCTGTAGTTTTGTACTTTCTGTACATTCAGAGGTACCTGAATGGGTGATGACCAGGCAGAAGGAAATCTCTCATAGCAGGAATTCTCTGTCATGGCAGGAATTATCTGAGACTGATCAGGACATGCCAAAGGTTGGAGCTGCACAGCTGAGCTGTCATTAAGGTGACAATGATACAAACCAGGATAACACTGGGTGAGCCACAGAAAACCTCCCCAGGTGTGATCCTGCTAAATCCACAAACACTGCAAAACACCTCGGGCCTTCAGCTCTGCTGTTTGAAGTTCCAGGTCGGAAATTTTCCCTTACCCAGCGACTGTTGATAAATCCATTAATCCACCAAGTGCCAGCCTGTGATTAGCTCAGGGGAGCTTCCTGCCCATCTCTTCAGAAAAACCCAGGCTGAGGTTCACATCTATCTCATTTTCTGCCCAGATTCCAGCAGTTTAACTCAGAAGTTCACCCTGAAAACCTCACAGTTCACAGACCATAAGAGTCTCAGTCTGGCCTTGGTTCCACTGGACATCCTCCACAGGAGCATTTTCGTTTTCCTTTTCTAATTTATTAGCAGGAGCTCCTACGCCTGAATAAACTTAATAGAACAATTTCATTGTTCTACTGCTGGCCATGAAAGTGGATTATTGTTGTTCAGTGGCACCAGGCTCACAGGGGGAATGCACGTTGATGGAATTCTGCTTTTATCCAAGAACCCAAAGGCTCCTGCACCCAGACAGCACATCCAGCATGGAGCCCCAGTTTTACACTCGAATTGTTGTTAGGAAGGGAGCAGAGTGGGGAAATATCTCCTGCTGCACAGGGCCAGCAGTGACAAGGGTGACAGAACAGGCTCTCTTTTTATCACTTGCTCTTTGATTTGAGATGCAAATTCTATCCAACACAATTCTCCTTTTTTTGACTGGGTGAACATGATTTTTCTAAGGACAATAAAGACCTAGAGCTCAGCCTGTGCTACCAAGACTAAGCTAAATAAAGACATTAAATGAATAAATACACTACATGGTTTATCAGAATTCAGGAGAAGTTCAAGTTTAAGAATTTAAGCTGGACTCCCAGGCAGTACCTAGCAATAAAACCAGAGTCCTGGAATGCCAGGAATGAGGCAGGAAACCCCTCTGAGCTCATCAGCCCAACCATTCCCCAGCACTGCTGAGTGGGGACTGAGCCTGTCCCCAAGTGCCACATCCACATGGGGACTCCATGCTGCTCTGGGCCAACATCTGCCAACATTTCCCATGAAGAAATGATTCCTAATGTCCAACCTAAACTTCCTGGCACAGTTTGAGCCATTCCCTGGTGTTCCACAGCTGGGGCAGAGCCCAGCTCCCGGCTGGCTGCAGCATCCCCTGGGTGAGGAGGGGAGCACAGAGCCCTGGGCACCCAGAGCAACTCCTGGTCACCCCCAACACCAAGCACAGCTCTAGACCCAAAACAGGGACCCCAGGAGCACCAAGCACAGCCCCAGCCCCAAAATCAGGGACCCCAGGAGCACTAAACTCCACAAACAGGGACCCCAGGAGCTGCAGGACAGCCTCAGCCCCACAAACAGGGACCCCAGGAGCACCAGGCACAGCCCCAGCCTCAGTCAGGGACCCCAGGAGCTGCAGAACAGAGCTCAGGGTGGAAAGGACCAGGCTGGCTCTGAAACAGGCCAGGGAGATGCAAACAAACAGGGCTGAGGTGTTGCTTTTGCTGCTAAAAACGTGTCAGGATGTGCTGCTCACGGGCAGGCTGCTCTGGGAGGTCATTAACCAGCCTGGGCTAATTGCTGGCACGAGGGCCAGCACAGAAATAGGCACTTGGAGGAGTGCAGAGCTACCCCAGAGGTTCCTAGAATAGCTTTAAAGGCTTTAACCTTTCACCAGAGAACGCTGCTTCTGATCACAGCTCTCAGGCCCTGGGGGAAAAAACCACCCCTTGTTTTTAAGCTTTACCCAGAGAATATTAGAGCAAGTGTTTTTTAAACCCACATTAATTACAGGCCAAAAATACCCATATAAAAATATCTCCTAAAGAAGGTGAAACTGTTCTGAAGAAGAGCACATGTGATGAAGCAGTGCTTCTAATTACTTCTAAATAAAAATCTGCAGTAAACTGCCATGAATTATTTAAATTTATCTGGAAAGATAGCCAATTTTTAGGGATAAAAAAACCTTATTTTACTCTGCATTTACTCTGCTCTCTTTTCTCAGCAACAAAGCTGTCTGATCAAAGGATTTCTCCCTGGCTTGCCTATTCCACAATGCCACAGCATCTCTCAGCTGAGAGCACAGAGCAGCACTCACTGCTGAGTTCCAGGAGACCGTGCTGAATAATTCACTTCAGCAAGAGAGAGCAGATTCCAGCCTGGAATGAAATGAGAGCCAGGATGTGGTGCTATGTGGGCAAACTCGGGCCTAGCACAGGATGGAGTGAATTCTGGGGATTAGCAAGGCCCAGTGCAGAGAGAGTGATGGAGTGGGGCAGTGCCAGGGAGCAGAGCTCTGTGCCAGCCCTCCCTGCACCAGGCTGAGCACTGTCCCCATCTCCTGCACCCAGGATGAGCACTGTCCCCATCCCCTGCACCCAGGCTGAGCACTGTCCCCATCCCCTGCACCCAGGCTGAGCACTGTCCCCATCTCCTGCAATCCCTGAACACAAAACCAGTTCTGCACTGGAAATGGGGCAGAGACCCCGGGCAGGCTTGGCATGGGCTGGGCTGGGACATTTCCCAAAGAATTCCCAGCTCATCCCTCCCTCATTCCCAGCTCCAGGCTGTGTCACACTGCAGGAAATGGATGCTCCAGTTCCCATCCTTAAACACAAAACTCCTAAAGTTAATTCTGGAACCCTAGGGGTCACCCACCAGCCCAATATCCTCATTACAGTTCTGACCTTTGCTATCAATTTGACATTTCTGTGCTTGAATAAATCCAAACATTTCCTGCTCACTCCTTCCAACAGGAATTTTATCATTACTTGGATAATTCCTTTAAAATCTGTGATTACTCTTTCCTAATGTATTCATTACTCTCCCAGCACAGTATTCCTGGAACATCACAATTTCCCATTGAGAACATATTTCTGTATTCATTTCCATAAGACAGTTTTAAAAACTAGATTAATATACTTTCTACTTCCTATATTTAAAAATAATTTCTGATTAAATCTGAGTTAATAATTTGCAATTAATATCTCATTTGATGGGTTTAGGTTTTTTCTTTCCCCCCCTTAAAATTATCCTTACATGGCAGAAATCCTTCATCACTTCATTCAAATTCCATCTGCAAGCCTTGAAATCTGAATTGTGAATAGTTCATAATAATTATTAGCTCATAATAAGCAGATATCTTTTAAAATAATTTCAAGCAGCAGAGGAATGGAGAAGCTTGGTAGTCAAAACAGCTGAGAAATTAGGAACTCTTAGAAGGAACTTATTTTAATACATAAAAATAAAATATCCCAGAGTTCAGAAGACAGCTTGGAAACTTCTTTCCCTCTCTCCCATTTTTCTGGTGCACAGGACTGTGCAGAAGGGAAAGGAAATGTCCCAAGGAGCAGAGCTGGAGCTGTGATTTGGGCACTCAGCCAGGCAGAAACCAGCCCTGCATCCTTGGATGCTTCTGAGATGGGAAACCAGGAGTGAAATCCAATTATTGCTCCAAACCTTCAGCGTGCAGCAACCACACACACAGGGATCCAAACCTCATCTCCAAAGGGTTTGCACTGGAAACAGAAATCCAGGAAATCCCTGCTCCCAGGGAATCATGGAATCATTTGAGTTGGGAATTATTTTAAGGTGGAATCATTAATTAATTAATTAATGCAGCACTGCCAAGGGCACCTCCAGCTTCCAAATCCCTCCAGGAACAGCTCCCCAGGACACCAGGATTTCCACCCAGAAATGGGTACAACACATTCCCCTCCCTGAAATGGGGAATTTAATCTCAAATCTTCATTGAAATGGGGTATTTTATGCTAAACCTATCTGAAATGGGGCATTTTATCCCAAATCTCTCCCTGAAATGGGGCATTTTATCCCAAATCTTCATTGAAATGGGGCATTTTATCCCAAATTTCCCTGAAATGGGGCATTTTATCCCAAACCTTCATCAAATGGGGAATTTTATCCCAAATTTCCCTGAAATGAGGAATTTTATCCCAAATCCTCCCTGAAAAAAGGGCAATGCCATTTTCTGGAGGCCATAGAGTTTTCTGGCCATGAGCACAGGATGCACTGAGATGTGCAATGATGATTTTTGGCTAGCCAAAGTGATAATTTGAGTCAAGCATCACACAACCCATGGAGAATTTACAGGTGTCCCCACTGGGGAAACATCTCTCCACTGCCTACTTTTCTTGAAATACAAAATATGTGATCCAAAATTGGGGGGGAATTATATCCTCTGCCACCCTCAGGTTTTAATCTCTTTACCAGTAACAGCTCTGTTTTTCAAAGCAGGGTTCTTGGAAGCGACAATGCTGTGCAATACAGAAAATAAATCAAGGCATTTTCATAATGCACAATAAATTGATTTGGGTTTTTCCCAATGGTCAGATTTACACCCTCCAGATGACACAATGGCTGAAGAAAATCCATATTCTTGCCCTTTTTTTGTGACCCCATTGCATCACTCCTGCTCAGAGTGTCTGCACAAGGACGTGCCAGAGCCCAGGATTTATTGGGAGGGGATGCAGGGAGCACAGGAGGGAGCTGTCAGCTTTTGTGTAATGTCTGACTGGAAACTCCACCAGAGCCAAAGCAGGAGATTCATTCTGCACAGAGCCAAAAAAGTGATTGACAAAGGGTCAAAGTGCAGTTTTCCTCTGAAGGTCCAGTGATGATGTGGAAAGGTCTGGTTTTCCTCTGGAAATCCAGTGGAAAAAGGGCACCTTGGTGTCTCAAATCTCAGTTTTTATTTTGGTAAGAAATGCTGGGCTCTTCCCCCATCTCCCAATGGGCTGCAGTAATTTTATCAGTGCCACAGTGGGACTCAATGGCCATGAGCAGAAGAGAACTCCCTGCAGGAAGGATGGGCTGTGAAAAGATAAAGAACACTGCCCCAGCTGGTTTATAAAATCTGGCCATGAACAGGAGATGTCCCCTTTGGAAATAAAGAACACTGCCCCAGCTGGTTTCAATGGATGGCCCATTAGCAGGAGATATCTCTTTGGGAATAAAGAACACCTGGTTTCAATGGATGGCCCATTAGCAGAATATCTCCCAGGAGATCAGGATCACTGCCCCACCTGGTCTCAACAGGTGTGATAGAACAGAGACCTTTGATCACATCCTGTGCTGTAACCCAAGACACCTGTGGTTCAGCTGGAGCAGAAGTAGAGGTGAATCAATGGCCAGAAGTGTGGAAGATCCACAGGGCAGCTCTGGCTGCACAGATCTCCAGTTCAGCACATTCCCAAAATCCAGAGAAAAATTCAGCCCCCACAGCACTGAAGTTCTTGCTCAAATCTTGCCTCTTAGTTTAAAACTAATACAAATTTTATTTAATCCCAAGTGAGTCACACCCACCTTCCATAAGAACTCAAGATAAAATAAAATATACAATAAACATAAAATAAACAATAAAAATAAAACTAAAAATAAAATTAAACATAAAACAAAATATTAAAGAAATAAAATAAAATTACAATAAAATAAAATAAAAATAAAAAAATAAAATAAGGAAAAAAATATATATCTCTTTCTTTGGGGAAGTCTCCTAACTCAACTTCATTTCACCCTCCACATTTCTATGGGCTCAACTCATTCTTCTCAGCTTTGAAAGCAAACCAAGCCTTGTCTTAGCTGCACTTAAATAAGATTTCCTTTTTTTTTTTTTTTTT
>VRYO01000638.1:19727954-19745305 GCA_009812075.1 Sialia sialis | reverse complement strand
TGGCCATGAACAGGAGATGTCCCCTTTGGAAATAAAGAACACTGCCCCAGCTGGTTTCAATGGATGGCCCATTAGCAGAATATCTCCCATGGAGATCAGGGTCACTGCCCCACCTGGTCTCAACAGATGGTGACAGAACAGACGCCTTTGATCATACTGTACACCCTGCCAGTCCCCAGTTCCACCCTGAGCACCCCCATTCCCAGCCCTGTGACCCTGCCAGGACCCTCATCCTGCCAGGACCTGTGCCTGACATCCAACACAGCCCTGGGAAAATCCCTGTGGCCACTTCAGCACCTCCCCTTGGATTAAATCTGCAGGGAAAGCAAGAGACTCCCTGTTTGTTATTTCAATTTACAGACACCATAATAGTGTAAAAAAAACATCTAAAAAAATCCTGCCAACACTATAGATCACCAAATACTATTACAAGAATTTTACCAATACTCTTATATAAGAATTTTAAGAGGGTTTTCATGTGATAAATTCAAGTATCTAAAGAACTGCTCTATCTAGAAGAACACATGACAAATATAAATATTATACAGCAACTGTTTAGACAGTCAGACAGAAAAATGCCTTTTCAGAATGGCTCTGCCTGCCAATCCAAATGTCACATTTTTCAATAACATTAAAGCACACCTCTGAATATGATAACTCTGATTTTCCAAAGATCCCCAGCACAGTGGCTCCGAGCCATTCCTCCTGCTCTGCTCTCCTTTTGCTCTGTCAGTTTTGCCTGGCTGTGTATTTATAATTAAAAGCAGCCTGTGCTGCACTGTTAGCCCATGAAGGTTCTGTGGATCACATGCTCCAGGATGGAATGGATAAATAACAGGATTATCTCTGCTCCCACACACGAACAGGGAATCACAAAATGCACACCAATGTCAAGGAGAGCAAGCAGAAGAATCCAAAATTCCCTGCTCCTGCTCAGAGCTGTCATCACCATTTGAAATAATCCATCTCCCCCCCCAAACTCCTGCAGATAATGAAAAGGAAGAAGTGTTCTCAGCAAGCAGGTGTTTTTCCCACTGCTACCAAATAATTTAGGGCAGGATGTAATATTTTGACAGCGTGGCTACGTGGGAGTGTGAGCGGCTGTCAGGCAGGAATTCCCCTCCCAAAGCTGGGTGAGAGGAACAATCTGGAACCACATCAAAGGCTCCTCACCCTGGGGAGGTCTGGCTGAGACCTGGGATGTGACACACAGCATCCCAGCCAGGGATCTGCTGATTTATGGCACAAAATGGGGGAATTGGGGCAATTTCCCATTCTGCCCTCCCAGCCTGCACAAAAGCAGCCCCATGGAAAGGGCTGGGAGCTGAAATGCTTTGGTTAACAAGAACTGGGATGTTGGTTTGGATTTAGCTCACCAGCAGAGGCTCCACAGGGTTTGGAGGATTTTGTGACCCCACTGAAATCCTCATCCCTTTTCTCACAATTCTGTGCTGCAGTCAGGAATGAACTCCACACTTCAGACCCCAAGAGCACAGCAGGGTCAGGCTGCCCAGGCAATGAATGTCCTTGTAATAAATACCTTTGCAATTAATATCTTTGCAATAAATACCTTTGCAATAAATGACTTTGCAAAGGAGAGGGAAGCGTCCCTGGGCAGCTTGGGATGAGCCTGGGCTCAGCAGGTGCAGGGATCAGTGGGAATTCATCCCCAGCTCCCCATGGCACAAATGGCTCTGCAGTGCAGATTCCAGACCCTGCATTTGCTGCTCCTGAGCTGCAGGCACTGAAACCTCTCACTCAGGTTGTGTTTGTTGTGACCTGGGTAGGGAATTTCCTTCCAGCACCTCTGGAGCTGGGATAAAGGATCAATACTTGGGCACTTCATCACGTTTATCCTGCTGAGGGCTCGACACAGCAAAGGTTTTTCTTTCCCTTTTCAGCAGGACAGACCATGCTTGTCCTGCATCCTAATAATTTCCTGCATCCCAAACTATTTCCTGCATCCCAAACAATTCCTGCATGTCAAATCTTTTCCTGCATCCCAACCATTTCCTGCATCCCAAACCTTTCCCTGCATCCCAAACCTTTTCCTGCATCCCAACCATTTCCTGCATCCCAAACCTTTCCCTGCATCCCAAACCTTTTCCTGCATCTTAAACAATTCCTGCATCCCAAACAATTCCTGCATCCCAAACCTTTCCTGCATCCCAAACCTTTCCCTGCATCCCAAACCTTTTCCTGCATCTTAAACAATTCCTGCATCCCAAACAATTCCTGCATCTCAAACCTTTTCCTGCATCCCAAGCAATTCCTGCATCCCAAACCTCTCCTGCATCCCAAAACTTTTCCTGCATCCCAGATTGTCCCCTGTCCCCTCAGAGTGCTCTCCTGGGGCTGGGACCTTCCCCTCTTCTTCCTCCTCCTCTTCCTCCTCCTCCTCCTGCTGGCAGGAGCTGCCTGAGGAGCCATGGCCTGATTTCCCCTGCACTAATCCCCCAGCGCTGGCAGGAAATGCTGGGACTTGCTGGAGAGCACATTCCCGTGGGGAGGAAAAAGGAGCATTTCCATCTGGGCTCAGCCTGGGCTCTTCCCCTCAGGAGAATCTGCCTGCAGATTTAAATAGAAAATAACCCAAATTTAAATCCCAGCAGCCCTCCAGTGCTCTGCTTGCTTTCTGCCTCTCTCCACCCCCTTTCATAATCATATTTAAACCCTGCAACCCAGAAGAGCTCTCTCCAGCTCCATGTAAATTCCCATTCCTGGGAGTTTTTCTTCCAGTTTGTGACAGTTGGTTTGATGCACAACATCTAAAGCTCCACCATGCCACTTAATCCTCTTCTATTTCAGTAAAAGCACAAACCACAAGTGGGATTTGGGGGGTTAGAAAAGGACAAATCAAAACTAAAAGGCAACATTTCTGTACCTATTGGAGAGGAAAGGGAGGGAGCAGTTCACCTGTGATAAAACCTGCTTTAATCAGCAGTTGTTCTTTAGGAAAACCTTCATTGCAACAGAGATAAACACGTTAAAGAACTTCTTCAAAACATGACACGCTTTTGTGTTCTTCATTTATCACTTCTGTATGAGAATGGATCGTCTTTACATTGCACAGCCCCATCTGTTCAAACACAAAGTTACCATTAAATAAAAGGCAGGGATTCAGTGTTAATGGCAATATCACGAGTGCAGCATTTTGTGCCTGCTCCCCGTGCTTTCCTCAGAGGACTGCTGCATTTCCTGTGCAGCCAGATTCTGCTTTAAATAAAATAAATGTGGTATTTACCTACTGACAAAGCCAAGGGAAGGGATTGTTCCTGCCACCAGCCTGCCTGCTAAAAATAAAGTAGAGAATTCTAATCTCAAGAGGCAGTTAAAAGAAACAAGGAAATTCTTCTGCATAACACAACAGCTTTTCCTTTCCCTTTCCAAGTTCCCCTCCACACTGACACTTTCTTTTCCTGGATTTTTGCAGTAGGAGGGAAAAACCCCATTTAAATTTCCCTGCAATGGCAGAGATTGCAGCAATAACCCCTGACCCAGCAAAGCAAAACAAACTGAAGGAAAAACCTTTGGATTTCAAGGAGTTTGCCCAAAATAAAATGAGAAGGCATCTGAGGTGGAGGGTGGTGCATAGCAACGGAGGGGAGCGGAGCAGCACTGCCAGAGCCAAGGATATTTTCTGGAAAAACCCCAAATCAGCTTACCTGGCCTGAGCAGTAATTAAAACACATAAAAAAAAAAAAATTCATCATGCTCAGAAACTCCAGTACTGGAAAAAAAAATAATTTCAGTAATGTATAAAATTAGAGGAGCAGGGATGAGGCTTAAAGGAATAAAGTAAAAAATAAAAAAAGACACAAACCCAGTGCCATGACAGCATGGGAAAAATATCCATTGTGAGGAGCAGGAAAACATGGGGGAAAAAATCTAATTATGGACCCTCTAAAGGCAGATTTCAGTAATTTGGATTTAAACTCAGCAGTTAGCTTGGAAGGTCAGAAGCCAAACAAGTCAAAACTTTGCCTTCCATCCCAAACTGTTGGATATATGTGATAAATGGGGAGGTCGTGTCCTGACATTCTCATGGGCTGGAGCTGGGGCAGGAAACAGACCCTGAGCTCAGAGAAGGGACGAGAAATAAGGTAAAATTCCCCTAAAATGTAAAATCCTCTAAAATTGTGTCCTTGCAGCCCGGTGTCCCCCTGAACAGCCCCCAAAATAAACATGCAAAGGGCTCTAAAATCCTCCCCTTGCAGCCCAGTGTCTTCTGAACAGCCCCCAAATCAAAAATGTAAAAAGGGCTTTAAAACCTTGTCCTTGCAGCCCAGTGTCCCCCTGAACAGTCCCCAAAGCAAAAATGTAAAAAGGGCTTTAAAATCCTGTCCTTGCAGCCCAGTGTCCCCTGAACAGCCCCCAAAGCAAACACAGCTCTGCTCTCCAGCCCCTCATCCCTGCAGGACTCAGCTCTGGTCCCAAGAAATTCCCTCATTCCCAGCCTCTGGAACGAGCACCAGGAAAGGGCTGAAACCCCCATAAAGGGCTGAGACCCCCCAGGAAAGGGGCAGAGAACCCCAGGAAAGGACTGAGAACCCTCAGGAAAGGGCTGAGAATCCAGGAAAGGGCTGTGACCTCAGGAAAGAGGCAGAGAACCCTCAGGAAAGGGCTGAGATCCCCAGGAAAGGGGCAGAGAACCCCAGGAAAGGGCTGAGACCCCAGGAAAGGGGCAGAGAACCCCAGGAAAGGGCTGAGACCCCAGGAAAGGGCAGAGAATCCCAGGAAAGGACTGAGACCCCAGGAAAGGGCTGAGAACCCCAGAAAAGGGCTGAAACCCCCATAAAGAGCTGAGAACCCTCAGGAAAGGGCTGAGACCCCAGGAAAGAGGCAGAGAACCCCAGGAAAGGGGCAGAGAACTCCAGGAAAGGGCTGAGACCCCCAGGAAAGGGCTGAGACCCCATGAGGTCCAGGGCAGGAGCTGCTGGGCAGAGGGGATGTGCTGTGCACAGTCCAAAGGAGCTGTTTGCTGCTGAGCTGTGCTCAAAAAACAATCTCTGCAGCAACCCAAATCCCAATTCCCTGGCAATCCAGGCTGACCTCTGGCACCCCCTCCTGCAGGCAGGGCTGGCTCTGCAGGAAAGGAATGGCCCTGCTCCTCCTCGGGTTAACACTTCCATTTCAATCGCTGTTTAAACTCCATTTCCCAGCGCCCTGGAGTGGCTGAGGGGGTTTTAGAAACTTCCCATTGATCCTGGCTGGGGTTTGAGGGAGTGCTGAAGCTGAGTTATGAGCCCTGTGATTATGCCAGAGGAAAAGTGGTGCCTGCAGCAGCTCCAGGGAAGGATCCAGCATTGCCTGGGACAGAGAATGAAGCCCAGCTCCCAGCACAGATCCCTGGGGAGAGCAGCCACTGTCCCAGCCCATTAGGCACAGAAAACATGGCAGGGAGCTTTTCACTCAGTGTCCTTGTCCCAGACATCAGCCCAGCTTTTTCCCTTCTTCCTCCACTTAGAAAAGATAAAATCAAGAGAGGCAGGATCCAAAGGAGAAAACCCAAAGCCTCTGGGTGCCTCTGAGCAGCCCCAGCCTGGCTGATCTGAGCCACCAGTGCCACAGCAGCTCCAAAGATCCAGGGAAAGGTGATGAGTCAGTTCCTCTATCTTGATCAAATTCAGCTGGAACTGCAACAGCAGCAAAATGCACTTTTATCTCCAAGAGGAGGAGAGAAATAGAGGGCACAGATTAGACACAAAGGACAGAACCAGCACATTCCCAAATCCGGGATTCTCATTTGGGCACGAGGAGAGAAAACCAGTGACAAATCTGCTGCACAGATAATGGCAAAGGTAAAGAAAATATACATTATGCACATCCTAATCCTCCCCAGCACAAAGTTTGCAGTGTTTCAGTTTGGAAAAGGAGACAATTCCTGCTGAAAGGCTGAGCAGCTGATGGGGAGCACAGTGCAGACTTCCAGCCGGAGAAAACACAATGGGAATGCAGGAGAAAAGTGGATTAGAGCGTGAAATGTAAGTATGACACTATTAAAGAATATTATGATACTTCACAGTGTAGAAAGAATAAAAAGTGGAGCCACTGGGCTGTGAAAGTTCTCCTTGCCTCAGATAAATTCCGAGCGCGGCGTTACCTGACAGAGGCAGAGGGAAGCTCTTGCTTCAATAGTTTTTCTAATTTGTTCAATTCCTTAAAATACTCAGGGAAGCTGAGCAGCTCTGGCTGAAATTTCTGGAGGCAGAGGGGAGGCTGAGAGGGGTAAGAGCTGCTGGGGGCTCCCCCAGGCTCTCTTCACCCCTCACACCCACCTGTGGGAGCTGCAGAATTGGGGATTTACACAAAGGGAGATTCCAACCAGCATCTGCAGCCCTGAGCTCTGCCCACCAACAAATGGGCTGGGCAGAAAGGAGAAATAACAACACAACAGCAGCAGGTGAATCCCACAAAATCCCACAAAATCTTTCCCTGGGTGAAAGAAATCCCGGCCCAGCAGGGCCTGCTGGAGCTCAGGGCCCTGCAGTCACCTTGAGCTGCCAGAACACAACAAAAGCCTTCTTTGGGCTGCAGCATCTGAAAATTATTCCATTTTTCCCCTCAGTGTCCTGTTTTAAAGAATGTTTTCTGAGATGTTGTAAGGATTTGTTTTCCCCACAGGAGTGAGAGGAATGCAGAGCTGCCAGACCCGGGACCCTTCACCACACAGCACACTGCCACTAAAAATCTGCCTCTGCTGGGCAAAAAAACCTTGTTGGTACAAAAATGCCCTTAAAGCAGCCCCACACATGGTCCTACAGCTGCCAGGGTGGAGTTCAAGCCCTTTCCCAGGACAAGAAGGAAAATAAGCAAGCTTATATATTAAAATGGAAATTTAGATTATAAACCTTGCAGAAATAGATTAAAAGTTAATATATATATATATTATATATATGTTGCATCCACTTCCCTGAAAAAAAAGCCAATATAAAGAAATCAACAAAATATTTCACTTTCTAACAGTGTTTTTAAAGCATTTGAAGCTCCCAGTTAAAATAAAAAAAAACGAACTCTTAGCAGGTAGCAAAAGGCTGGAATAGTTCAAACTGGAGGGATCTAAACAAGATAAATAGGAGGCAGAAAGGAATGACACAGCAACTCATTAGGAATGGTTCACAGAACAATCTTATCACTGAAAACATTTTCCCCCTTCCTTTTAAGAAAGCATTCATTTAATAGGAAAATTAATTCTGAGCCTTGACTAAATGAGGCCTGGAGCCTTTCAGCAGGGATGGAAGGAACTTGTTGGGTGTTTGATTTCCAATTTATGCCCCAGACAAGTCTGGAAATAAGAGAAGTGTGATCCAAGTTCAAAAATCCATTCTTTAATTATTTCCCTGGTGGGAGCTGTGGCCACCCTGGGGAAAAAGGAAATTGGGAAGAATCCCAGGGAAAATGGGGAGCTGGGAATGAGCAGCTTTAATTTACTGCTGCCATTCCCTGCCACAAAGACTCTGGTGGAGCTCCAGAGCTGGTTCTGAGTGAGACTCAGAGCTCCTGGTGGGTCCCTTCCATTCACACCCTGTGAAAGGCCTTGATTGGTTTTGTTTGCTCTGAGTAAAATGGGCCATTTTGCATTCTGCCATTTTTGGACACTGAAGCATTTATTTTCTTAACAACCCACCATCTAATTTTTACTTTCTTCACAACTGAAATTCTTGCACCCACTTGAAATTGAAAAACTCCAACATTTAATTTTCTTTTTTAAGCAGGGCTTGGGCAGGAGTGATGGCAGCGATTGCCAGGGCCTGGAGCTGCTTCTCATTTAGATAAGTGCCCGTGGCCACAGAGGTTATTTCCCTTATCCCCACCATCTCTGGGCTGGGACAGCTCCTCAGGAGCATCAGCAAGTTGAAATCTTGTGTTGCCAGGGCAGGGAGGAATTATCTGCCCTGTCAGCCCTTCAAACACGCAGTAATTCCATAAGCACCGGGTTCCTGCAGGGCATTAATCACAGCAGATATTGCAGCAGTCCTCATCTCCCTCTCCCACAAAACCCAGAAGGAAAACAGAGCAGGCTGCACCGAGCCCCAGGAATAACAAATTCAGAATTCTTCTTTTTAATCCTAAACTGCTTGGATAATAACATTTGCCCATCCTGCTTCCTCAGTGAGGGATGCTCAAGATCCAACGACAGCAGTGTTTGATCCAGCGTGAATTACAGTGATGGGCAAGGGTAAAAGTGACTCAATCACTGCACTTTGTGACAGCCCAGAGGAACCAGAATCTCAGCATTAAAACAATTATCCATTTATTGCACTAATTCCCCATTTATTGCACTAATTCTCCATTTAGGACTCACTTCAGGAGCCCCTCAGACCTGATCCCTGTGTCTGCATTGAGGGAAATGCTTCACATGATAATGAACTTAAAAATTATCCCTTGCCTGTGAGCAATGAAAATCAACTTATAAAAGAGGGATGTTTCTAATTCCTAGTGGGGAAACTGAGGAACAAAAGCATTTCTGGCTGTTCCTGCAGGCAGAGTGGGGGGTGCTGGCACTGCCCACAGCAGCTCAGGGATTCCAAATTCATTCCGTGCCCCTCAGGCTTCCAGTTCGTGTCTCAGAGCCCAAACATTTCCCAAAATAATTCCAAAGTGTGCAGGCTGTGAGTGACACCTTCCCTGGGGCCTGGAGCCAAACCTCAGCCCCTCCTTTCCACACCAACCCCTGCAGGGATGGCTGCAAACCCTGCGTGCTCTTGGCAGCACAGCAGGAGAGGAAAGGACACAAAGGAGGTGCCAAAACCTCAGCAGCCTGCAAGCTTGGATTTTACAGATTTTACAGAGTCACAGAATCCCCAGATGGGTTGGGCTGGAATTAAATCCCACCCAGTGCCACAGCCATGGCAGGGACGTCTTCACTGTCCCACTGCTCCAACCCCAACGTCCAGCCTGGCCCTGGGCACTGCCAGGGATGGAAGTGCTGGAAACTTCCCCCATCCCTTCTGCTGCAGCAATGGAATTCTGCTTCTAAAACCCCTCTGTGCTTTCCAGACACAGAATGAGCAAAACCAGGCCAGGAAAAGCTCCCAGGAGCCTCCTGCTCAGCACAGGGATGCTGCTGCTGCTCTGCCAGCTTGGGGAGCTGCAGCAGGCACAGAACAGCTGGAACAACTGGAATCCATCCCAGCCAGGGCAGCGAGGCTGGGCTGGGAGTAGCAGGGAGGATTTCACCCTGGCCATCAGCAGATCCCAGAGGAAGCAGCACTCCCCAGGGAAGCAGCACTCTGGGAGCTCCCGCAGCCTGCAGAAGAGCAAAGCAATCCTGGAAACTCACTTTAAAAAAGCTCAAATCTGTCCTGGGTGCGCTGCCAACTCCTCCTTGCACATTCCTGCTCTGCACAAAGGGAAGGAAGAGCAAAATCTGGCCCCCAAATTGCCAGCAGCTCTCCGAATGCTAATTTAGGCTTTTCAAATTTCCAAGTGCGCACAAAAGCACAGCTCAGGTTTGAAAAACCACCAGAATTGTCTTTAAAATGTCTGCACTCCCTTTTGTCAGTGTTCCCCAGGCAGAGCACTGGATTTTACCTGAGCTAAACCACACCTGGAGCTCCATCCTGCTCTCCATGCAGAGGCTCCTCAGGTGGCAGCAGAGTTTCCCTGTGTCCCCAAACCCCTGTCCCCAAGTGTCCCGCGGGTGTCCCTGCCCCCCAACATCCCAGGGAACACCTGGGGACACCTGGAACACCCAGAGACATCTGGGGGACACCTGTGGGACACCTGTGGTGCCATTGTTGAGTGGGGTGACACCTGTGGGACACTGTGCCATCACTGGTGACACCAACGGGACACTGCGCCATTGTTAGCGACACTCTGGTGACACTCTAGTCACACCTGTGTCACACCTGTGTCACACCTGTCCCCAGGTGCTGGTCAGCGTGCTTTACGGCACTCCCTAGCAACCGCTTCACAACACTTCCGCGCTTTACTGCACTTCCTAGCTACCATTTATGACACTTTTACGACACTTCCGCACTTTACTGCACTTCCTAGCTACCATTTATGACACTTTTATGACACTTCTGCACTTTACTGCACTTCCTAGCTACAATTTAGGACATTTTTACGACATTTCCATGCTTTACTGCACTTCCTAGCTACCGTTTTACGACACTTTAACGACATTGTCAGTGCTTTACGGCACTCTTCAGCAACCATTTACGACACTTCAGTGCTTTATGGCACTCCCAGGGAAATTCCTGGCTTCAGGAGCAGTTTGAAGTTTTGTCACATCCTGGACAAGGCTTTTCCAGAGTTATTCCAGCATGGCCCAAATCCAGCGACATTCCCAGAGCTGCAGTGACGATGGGACAGCCACTGGAGAGTTTCTTGTACACACATTCAATTGTTTTTATTACTCTCACGTCCAGGTCTCATCCCTCAGCACTTTCTATCAGCAGTTTTTTTAATTAAGCTTCCCAATGTCACGATTTTCATTCAATTCCATTGTTTCACTGAACCAGTGCCAGCTCATGTTTTTTAAAAATTGATGAGCACCTCTTTGAGTTTGGTACACCAGGCAGAAGCTGCAGCTGCCTTAGGATTGCCAGTCCAGACCCAAAAATTCACATTGTGGCAACAAAAACACCCAGGAACTTTATCATACAGGATAGCAACCTGCATGACAATTAACCAGCAATTAATTACTTTAAAATACATTTTAAATAATACACTTGAAAATAGATGTTTATCTCCAAGTATTTCTAAGTGACTGTGGAAATAAACTGACTTTTTGAAATAAGATACACAACGATATTTCTATTTAAATTCTGAATTTGTGTTTATTTATTAAGAACAATCATTTAAGCTTCCAGACCCTCATCTTGTATCCCTTTTTAAAATAATGCAAAACAGGATTTTCCAATGAATTTACAATAAATATTAGAGGGAAGCAGGAAGATGGGAAGAGTGCTCTCCCACAGGCTCACAGTTCCTTTTCCCAGCAGATCTTCTCTCTGTAGCATCCCGTGATCAAAACAAGAACCAAACCCCTTCCACACTGCAGAGAACTCATTACACCGACAGGACCCCATTATCAGGATTTATCAAATATCTGCATTTATATTGGAAAATAGGAAACTGCTGTTAAAAATGAGGGATAAAAACCAGGATGGAATGGGATGGAAGGCATACAAAATTCAGGTTCAATTCCAGTAGATCCATTTATTTCCCTCTTTAGGAATGCAGACAAACAGCTCAGGTTGCTGGTGCATCACACAGGGCCTGATTAAGTCTGGCCATGGAAGGACAAGCTTTCTCTGCCTTTCTGTGGAGCAGGGAGGGAATAAAAACCTGCAAAAACCCCATTTTGTCTCACCTGAGCTGGGAATGACTGCATGAGTTAATGGCTGCTGCGCTGAGCCAAGGGATTAAAGCTGTGTGCTCTGCCAGATCTAAACCCATGTCCAAAACAGCAAATTTGTGATACCCCGCTGCCTCTGGGACTCTCCAGTAAAAGGTCTCCATTTCTTCAGATTCCCTGACTCTTTATCCCATTTCCTATGGGGTTTTCTGCTCTTACCTCTCCTGGGTGCTTCTGCTTGAATCCAGGGCAGCTCTGAGCCATGAAAACCAGGCTTGGGAAGCTTTTATGAGCCAGCAGCAATCCAGGGGTGACAGCCCATTATCATTCCTAGAAGGAATTTGAATTTTCCAAACCTTTTTTGGTGCCCAGATTCCAGGTTACCACAAGAGCCTGATTTTGGGATGCTTGAAGCCAAACCCAGCTGATAACTGAACTGGTGGTGGGAGGTGAGCTCTCTTCCTCCTCCATGTTATAAGGGCATGACATATTGTTGGCTTTTTGCAAATATTAAGATAAATGCTGTATGTATAATGTTAAAATAGCTTTTCTGTATGAATATAATCTTTTTTTCTTTTCTTCTAATAGCAAAAGTTACGCATAAGTTTTTTAGAAATAGTATGCTTAAACTACCCGCCTGGTTGAGATAACAACCCGTGAACGTGTGATGGGGACCCTGCAGCTGACACGACAATTATCAACACTCACTGGCTGCAAAAGGCCGGGATCACCACCCAAATTAATAAATACAATAATTTCACAACTATAAGGCACACCGGACTATAAGGCACACTTCTTTTTTTCAGCAAGGATCCGCACAAAACAAAGTAACGAATCAGTAACGGAATGGTGCCATCTCGGGGTTTATTGGCAGCTGCTCAATTTGCAAACATTTTTCACGGATTGGCGCAGCCTTTAAACGCAGCCACAGGCGCCCTCCCCATACCGCGGGCCCCGGCACTCGCAGCTTGCACTTCTGGGTCGGCAAATTTCCGAACCTTGTCCATATATAAGGCGCACCAGTGTATAAGGCACACTTCTGGGTTCAGATCAAAATTTCAGTCAAAAAGGTGCACCTTATAGTCGTGAAATTATGTAATGAGAAAAAAAAATTAAAACCACAAGCCAAGAAACACATATGCTCTAAAAAAGCAGACCCAAAAAGTAGCCATGCTAAACAATTCTCCAAAAAAGTTTAACTGTGCTTAAAAAGTATAAATATGCAACAAGTTAATGCATTCTAAAGTATATTTAAAAAAGCTTTCCCAAAGCAGCCAGTGTGCTTTTAGCAGCTTGCCAAGCACCCAACCATTTTAACCCTTTGCTTTATGTGTGTCTCCTCTTATCTTTTTATTAAACCTTTTACATTTTGCCAAAATCCTCCTCCTCCTCCTCTCGCTGTCCTGGGCATCCCAGGAGTGTCCTGAGGGATCAGTCACCATCACCTGGGCACGTTTCACACCAGAGGTGTCCCTGCCATGGGATCAGCTTTAAGGTCCCACCCCACCCACCCCATTCCAGCAGCGTTTGATTCTACAGAGTGCAAACACGATGACAAAAATCCGAAATGAGCCTGCTCCAAAAACAGCACAGAGATGGAAGAAAACCTCCAGGCTCTCCTGATCCTTCCTTGCTCCTTCCCCTAGGACAGCAGAGCTCCTGCTGCTGGCAGAGGAGCAGAGGATTCCCCCAAATCTCTGCATCCCCATCCCGCAGCTCCAGGCAGGCAGAGGGGAGCTGTAAATTCTCTCTTGGCAGAACTAATCTCTTTTAATCTGCTCTCTTTATGGCACCTCTTTGGGCTGACAAAACGGGATTTATGGACTGTCAGCAAAGTGCACAGGGCCCATATCCTCCTCCAGGAATTCCCTTCCTCCAGTGGTGTGGAGTGGGCAGGGAGGGGATTTAAGGGCAGCATTTCACAGCTGCACAGTGCTCCAGCAGCAGTGCTCTAAAGCAATAAAAATGTACATGTGTTGGGAAAATTAATACGAAGTCAGAGCACTGCTTTGTTGGAGTGGTTCTCCTGTCAGGAAAGTGGAGCGTGGCATGGAAAAGTGCAGCTGGGAGCTGTGGGGAGGAGTTTGTGCAGCAGTGACCCCTGGCAGAGCCAGGGACCTGCACCACTTTATTCTTTATCCAATTTCTCAGGGGCTCTCCCCTGTGAGGGGGCTCAGCAGCCTCCCCTAATGCAGGGTGAGAGGGAAAGAGCCCAGGGCTCTGCTCTGATTAGTCCTGAGCTCCCACTTCATTGATTCCCTCCCCAGCCTGCTCTCCAGGGAAGAGCTGTGTGCTTTTTGTGCAGCACTTCCATTTAGAGGCTGAAGAGGCCCTTGAAGATTCAGAGGATAAAAATAATTACCTTTGATTTTGAAAATCAATATCTTTTTTTTTTAACCAATCTGTCAAGACTGTGTCCAACTAATTAGTTAAGGAAAAAATTATTTATATAAGATTAGTACTTAAATGTCTCCAATAAGATATTCATTGGCATAATATTGAGAGGGCAATTGGGAAGTATTAACTGATTTAGCACAAACAGATTGAAAAAACAACAATATTCTGACTTGAGAGGAGTCAACAAAAGATGGAGAAAGACTTTTTACAAGGGGTTGGAGTGACAGGACAGGGGGAGCTGCTTCACAGTGACAGGGGACAGGGACAGAGGGGATTTGGGGAAGGAATTCCTGGCTTTGAGGATGGGCAGGGCTGGCACAGGTACCCAGAGCAGCTGTGGCTCCCCTGGATCGCTGGAATGTCCCAGGCCAGGTTGGACACTGGGGTTTGGATCACCTGGGACACGGAGGGTGTCCCTGCCACGGCAGGGGTGGCTCTGGGTGGGATTTCAGATCCTTCCAACCCAAAGCATTCCCTGATTTTGTGACTTTACAGAGCAAAACTGAGTCAAAGCCAGGCCGAGTGACCTGGGCTGACACAGAGCATCTGCAGCAGAGGCAAAACCAGCACCAGCGCTTTTCAGACCACTTCACGGTTTAACCACCAGCTCTTCCCTCCTCTCCCCATCCCCTGAGCCATCCTCTCAGCCTCCCAGGCCAGGGGCTGGGATATCAGTGCATTTCCTCATCCCAGAGGATTCCAGTGCCTTCATCTGAGCAAAGCCATTCACATGCACACCGGCATCTGCAGAACTGCTCCCTGGGCGAGAAATATTTCAAAACATGCCTCCTGCAAGGGGAGAAGCATCTGCCCCCCTCGTCTCTCCTACATGTGTATTTTGCATCTGTAAACCATAAACATATGATAAAAGCACTGCAAACCTCGGTGGAGCTTGGAGGCAAAACCGATCTGTTTTGCTCTGCCAGTTTGAAAATGGTTTTCTTGATGAAACTCATGAGTCTGCTGGAGACTGAGACACAGATGGATGAGCTGAGCATATGATAAACCTGCTGCATGAGTTTGTAGTTAATTGCCCATCATCTTTTTTGTCTCCCCATAAAACATTTCACGCCCACCTTGCACAGGAAAGGTAACCCGAGTGTCACAAACCATTTGTCTCCTGAGCCTTCCCTGCTGCACTCCCCGTGCTGAGAGAGCTGTGGAGACAAGACAAATCTGCTGAACCCTCAAACAGATGCAGCACTGCAGCTTTTATCAAATGATCTCCATTCTCTAATGAGAAGAAACACCTCCCAGAGTCATTTGCATGCTAATATCTTTATTTCTAAAACAATAAGCAGCCTGGGACTCCCTGAGCTGCCAGTCAGCACAGACTCTGCATCTCCATGAGAGAGCCAAGAAAGCAAATCCCTTCTCCTGGGCACAGAGGGGACTTTGGGCTGGCCACAGGGGTCCAGGACAAGAATCCTTCCCTGGGTTCCCACAGCCCCAATGTCCAGCCTGGCCTTGGGCACTGCCAGGCCTCCCCACCCTCATCCCAACATTGAATCTAAACCACTCAGCTTTAAACCATCCCCCTTTTCCTGTCCCTCCACACTTTTGTAAGAAGCCCCTCTCCATCTTTCCTGAATTTCTTTCTTGAATCATATTTTAAATTCAGACTCCTCCTGGGGAAGCAGGAGCAGGAGCAGGCAGGTGGAGCTGGGGCTGCAGGTGCCCCCAGAGCTCCTCACCCTTGTGGGTGCTTTCCTCTCTCCCTCCTTTTTTTTTTTATTTCCACTGAGGGAAATAAAAATAAATAAATAAATAAATAAAAAGCTTGCAGGAGCAGGTCATTTCAGGGCAGCAGTGAGCAAGACAGAACACTGTCAACACCAGCCCCAAAAAGCTCTCGTGGTGTTTTCCTGGGTGCCAGAGCAGAGAGGCAGCTCGGGGGCAAACAGTGTCACGCTGCCCTGAATAAAGGGAAAAGGAAGAAATGAAAGTCTTCCTCGCACTGAGTCAACTCAAAGCAAATGGAAGTGTTTCCTCCATCAGTGCCAAACAGAAGCTCTGAAAGCCCCAAGGCTCCAGAGGTGGCAGAGCTCCTGGATCACACCTTTTCTTTGTGCCAGGGTTGGGATTAAAAGCTCAAGATGGTATTTCTTGTTGGGACTCAGATGATTATTAATTCTTATCTATATTAATCTCACAAGCTGTGAGTTCTGCAGCACCTCAAGCCAGAAATGGAGCTGTGTCTGTCTCTCTGCAAGGCCTTATAAGGGTAAACTGTCCAATTAAGAAATGACACCTACATTATTTTTACTTTTAACCCCAACAGCCAATGATCTACGGCCCACAATGTGGAATTTTCTATCCAATTATAAAAATACCACCCAGACCCATGAAGAAGATGAAGAAGAAACCTCTGCCCTAAAGCCTTCATCTTGCTTTATATATATTGCTATATTCTAAACCCTTACAATCTAAATTTTCCACCATGTGATGTAAGACTTCTATTCAAACTGCACACCAGTAATCCCAGTTCTATCACACAATTTTGGAAGCTTCTCCACAGCCTCAGGTCCAGTGCAGAGTTCTCCTGGGAGTCGGTGCATGTCAGCACACGAAGTCTCAAATTCTCATTTTCCAGGGTTCCAACATTTCCAGGAAATTTTCCTCAGCTATGGAGCCTTGGAGGAGGAATTAGCAGATCCCAGTTGAGGGAATCAGCCCCATTTCCCAGATCATGGCTCTGATTAAAACACTGAAACCTCCAGAGATGTTCCCCGCTCCCCTCAGGTATGGATTTTCTTTCCCTGCCCAGAGCTGCCAGCATAGGGCTCCTGAGAAGCTGCTGGGAACAAGCAGGACTCTGCTCAACACCTCATTTTGGAATTTGCTGAACAGCAGCAGAAACAGCTCAAGGAGGAGGAACAAACTCTCCCAAAATCACCGTGCAGCCTCTGCTGAGGCATTAACAACACAGATAACAGAACTGGGATCTGGATTTATAATTTTGGGTGCTATATTTATAATATTGATTATATTTTGTTCCATTGGCACCTCTGCAGAGGGAATCACACAAAGTCTTCATCTTGATATTTTTTATATCTGCAGGCAGGTACATTTGGTTGGTTTTGGTTATGTGTTTATGGTTTTGTGTCCTTACATCTCTCAGTACATTAAAACTGCATGTTTGCACTGCCCATTTGAAATTTCACCTCTTTTAGCTTAAAATGCAGTGCTACTCTATGAGAAAACAAAAGAATATTATATAAAGGTAAAAATTATATTTATCTAAGACTGTGACTGTTGTAAGCACTGCAGAAGTGATGGGAATGATTCAAACCACTCCTGTCCTGATAAAAGGTCAAGAACTGAAATAATCTTGTTAGCAAGGAATCAGAAAGCCTCTCCCTCTCCCAGGTTTCTGTGCAAGTGCTTCAGAGATGCCCATTTTTCCCCAGAGCCATTGCACATGCTGTGTTTTCCTTCCTGGCTGCACTAAAACAAACACTCCATGGAGGGAGTTTTTCCCCATCTCTTTCAGAAGGCTGCCACCATATGGGGGATTGGTTTTAATGCAGGGCTCACTTTGGGGTTCTGCAAGTAGAGCTTGCTGGAGCTTCCAGGAGGGGAACAACCCTGGGAATTGTGGCAAAACAACAGCTCTGTTCCGCAGAGGGACATGAAAAAAAAAAAA